>JAQGBU010000014.1:0-130823 GCA_034698605.1 Isotoma decorata
ATGATATTTTTAAAATCGAAATCGAATCATAAACAAAAGCATAGTTTAAAAAACCAATTTTTTTTTCCAAAAATTTTCCAAATTTTTGATTTTGTTTTTTACAATGTCGAAAAACGAAATGCATCTACTTCCGTATTGAAGCACGGGGATTCTAATGAGATATTTTAAAATCGAATCGGATGAAAATTGAGAGAGAAAATTGGTAGAAACTTTCCCCGTACATACGTTTTCAAGCCGTATATATATGATTATCTAATTTTGATATTCTAATACAGCTTTTTAATCCTTGTGTTGAAGGTGTTTTTATAGCAGTTTTTCGAATTTAGTAAAATCCGACACACAGTTTCACTCTCTATCCTTTATTTCACCTTGATAAAAGAATTTGCCTATTTCAGAAAACATGGAATAAAATTTTCAGCACTTAAAACTAAAAAACAACCATTTATCTGTGAAGATAAAACTCTAAGCAATTGAATTTAGTTGAAATATAATTGAATGCATAATATGCATTGGTTCAAAAATTTAACCACGAATAATGTGAAAGTTTATTTATACGTGATTTAAAAATTGGGTGTGACATAATGGAGATTATTTCTAACCCTGCATATTTGACAGTTCCCTTTAATTATATAGATTATATATTACCTTAGCTGCTTTATAAAAATTATATAGTATTCAACTCTGTTTTGCTGTTAGACCCTGTTAAACCCATCGTACCCATGCCAAACACGTTTTTAAGCTGACTTTCGAAAACCAATGGGGATCACCCTGTGGGGTCATTCAGATACAAAAAAATAAAATTTGGCTTCAAATTCCATGTAACGTAACGTTGCTATTTGTAGCCCCATGCTAAATTTCTGCTTTTTCTGATAATTTTCAAAAATTGCTTAAATTTGCGTGACCGGTGAGGGTTTTGAGCCCACCACGGGTCAACCACTTGACCCACCTTGCCTATCTTAGTTCGGTTCCTGATTTGGCCTAATACAGGTGTGGTCAAAATTTTATACAAATCGGTTAAGCCGTTCTTGAGTTATCGTCAGACGGACAAAAGGACAGACAGAGAGACGGACAGACATACCAAATTGATAAGCCATATGCGCGGGATAAAAAGTGAAAAGTTTACCCTGTTAAAGTACGATATTAGTTTTTCTAAAGCCATCTTTAATAAACACTACAGATAAGAAAGACATTAGACATTAGCATGTCTACCATAATTAGGTTTTTATTTGTTACACGATACTCTCGATGTAAATCTTCCAATTTATATGAAATCCAAGGTGACTGATGTTAACTTGTTGATTCGTACTATGTATATCGGGTGTTTTGTTAAAGAAAAGTAATGCTTAAATGTAGTAACTTTAGTGTCAATGGGTGGAAATCAGTTTGGGTAAATTTTTACTGTAAACTTTCAGATAATATAGCAATTGCTATTATAATCAGTCATAAATAGATCTGAAGATATGGCTTTGTCAGAATGCAATTAAAATATAAAACTTTAGGTCACGAGTACAAAAACATGGAAATCCTTTATGTTTCGGTAACCGTATACCTGATTCATGAACCTAGAGGCAGCTGAAACTCCCAATTTCACTGCTTTCATGGACCATGAAAAAAGCGAAAACAATATTATGAGTTTGAGAGACAAAGAAATGTGAGGAAGTAAATCGTGAGAATTTTCCAATGTAGATGCCACTGACCGTCCAGCATTCGATTTTGAGGGAGTAGGGTGCTAGAGTTTATGAAGTTGTGAAGGTTCGTAAAATAAGACCTGGAAGTCTCAAGTTTCCAAGCTGCATTTGCTTCGTTTCGGGAAGGTATTAAGATTTCCACTAGTAAATGAAGCTTTGGATAAGACCAAAATCAGACTCAGACTAGTATAAGTTACTGCTGATGCATGTAAGTATCAAATGTAAATCTTGTATGACATTCAAGCCTTAAGTGCATCTCCATTATGTGGAATTAGTTTACAAAAAAAGTATTCACAGCTCTCAACTAGTAAATGCTATGAATAAGATATTAAAACCATCATAACTGTTAGCCACGAAATGATCAGTGGTGTAATTCGTTAAATGCGGAATCAAGTTTGAAGATGGGATTATTAGCCAACAGGTTGAGGCGTAGGAGTATAAAAACCACCTATCATATAAATTAGAAAGCGTAAAGCCGATAGAATTCTAATTCACAAAGGGAATTGGGGTATGGGGGTTACAAAAAGCAATGACAAATAAAATTCAAAGTCAAATGTCAGTGTTTGGCCATTTATAAGATCCAGCAATAATGTGACCCTCATTGGTCTTCGGATGGCGGAGTACTGATATTTGGAGCGGTTTTAAAACAAACAGCTAAGATTCAAGATTCTTTACTTCCGAGAGATAATACGAGGAGTGACCTATTTGTTTCAAAAAACATTTTATAAGCTGGTTTTGAAATAACCTTATAGAATGAGAATAACCCTAATGATTTTATTTTAAATTTTCAGGACCTGTGGAATTGTTTTTCATGTCCACTTTTTTCGTGTCCCTGTGCCACTATAATTTTTAAATACCTTGATTTGCAAAAAAGATATTTGCTTGATTTTTACCAAATGTCTTAACGAACATTCTTTCGCCGAATGGACCTATTTTAATCTAAGGTAGAATCACTATCAAAACATTTAGAGAAACGCGGGACATCTTAGCATACAGCTTTGAAAATTCTAAAATAAATACACCCGTAAAGGATACTATTTAATTTAATTTAATGTATTACCATTCAGATTCCCTTTTTAAAGGTAAAGAGTTCTTACTTACTGAAGAATAATGGTTACAAATGAAAGACACAAAAAGCAGTATTACATTATTTCATAGAATGATAACTTTAAGATCATTAAAATTACAAAAAAGATAAAAAGTACCTAATATTTATTTATTCATTTAACCATACATTGTAAAACCCACGGTAAGTGTACATTGTGGTAGTTACATTACAAGTAACTGTAGAGAAACGTTTAACTGATAAAAACATAAATGTTTAAAATTTACGATTATTAAAAGCCAGCATAAGAATTTAAAATTATTATTTCAGTTGATTAACAACACTGTCAATACAAGACAGATTACATGCATTTAAATTAGCACTGTTAGATTCCATAGTATTGACTTGCTTTGTTAACAAATAATTATACAAATTACGCTTGATAGAGTTATTTGATAAAGAAGAGTCCTTTAGATAATCAGGTAAGTCAAGCCATAACTTTGCTGCTGTAAATTTAAAGTATGTACAGATTACCAAACTTACATGAACATTATAATCATTATTAAAGTCAAAATAGTTAATAAAATAACCTGGGGCAGAATTATTTACAATTGTATACGCTATTTTAATTACTTCATATTGATAGCGATACTCAAAAAGACGGTGATTGATATCATATTCAACACTATCATAAATACCTAATAGTAAATAAGTCATATTGTAATAAGAAAAGTCGATAAAGGAATGCATGAAAGATTGCATAAGTTTTTTGATGAATCAGATATTTAAATCAGGCATTCGTCATACTGGAATTTACACAAATAAAGAACTTCATTTTTTTAAGCTTTAAATCCTCGCTCACACTCTCATGTTACCATAATGCTATGTAATAAGGTTCTGTAATATATCGTTATCGTGAATAAAAAAACCCAGTGTATGAAGTCAACACCGATAGGGAAGAAAAGTGTGCAATTTTTAACATACAAATTATGGAGTGACTTGCCTCATAACGTTATTATGGATTACTAGTTTTTACATTATAGTTATTGTCGTCGACCGAAAACTAATTTAGGGCAAAATTTGCCATCTGGTGGAGAAATATTATTTCTATTTTTTATGAGTGAAAGTTTATTCTTTGTGTGTGTTGGAGGGAAGGAGAACAGGATTGTTCCTGTATAGAGAAATAGTGTGTGATGATTAGTGTGAGAGAAAGAGTGAACAGTGTGTAAGTAGGATTGATTGAGGAAGGAAGTCGTGAGGGCTTCAAAGTTTTTATTTTGTAATTAAATTAAATTAATTTCCTAATTAATAAATTCTATACCTCGTTTATTTAGTTTATATTGAAACTAGTTGTGTCGGCTTATCATTTTTACCTTATCTATTTGGGCATTCAAAATCAGGGGATTTTAGAGGCACTTGTACGGGCAAGTAAATAGTGAGGGAATAGTTGGAGTTAGCCATAGAAGTCAGAGCGAGGTCATAGGTCAACAGTTGACAGTAAGATACCTCAATAACTAGAGCTATCGAAGAAATTAACTCCCTTATGTTGCATCGGCGACAGTTATCATAATTTACCCGTCTAATATTATCAATTAGTTATATCCAACTTAAAATTCCGTTTTCCGTCTTCTCGACAATAGAGTTGTTTAAACTTTTCGAGAAGTCTTTCTTAATCAACGAACGATGATCTAAATTAATTGTAGATGATGCTTGGACAATTTTAAAAAGGTATTTAGATTCAAATTCATGATTAGGTTTCATACAAAATTTAAGTTAAAATGAATTTAACCAGAAACTTGTTAACTGAGTTGCTTAATTGTCAATTTCCATAATATTTTAAAGATGTCTTGACTATTCACTTATTAAATTGTTTTTCCTTTCTATCATTGCTTTCTCTCTAAAAACGTATATTTTGCTTTTAACCATGTGACGAACTGGAAGGAAACAAAATCTGGTGCATCTGGAAGAGAAAAGGGATCCTCATTACTCTCTTAGAAATTCCAGGGGAACAAGGTAGCCATGTTGGGCTAATAGGTGTGCTAATTGGAATTTAATGAGCGATAAAGAATAGGAGAGCGTCATTTGGGCTTGACTCACTTATGATTATGACGGATCAGAATACCACAAGGAGAGCTGAACCTTCCGTTAGCCACAGTACATCACATACTCACATATTATGTCTTGTACTACCATATGTGAATTTCAACAAACAAATCCATTTATAGTTTGCAGTATGGTGTCTTATCTAATAGCCTTTGATCGTACTATAATTATATACTTATTCTAGAGTAGGATTTAGTTAAAATACCTTGTAAGCCTAATACCTAATAGTTGTAGATGAAAGGCAAAATTACCGTACATTACTTACTGCTTAAAGAAGGATGATCATCATGTTCCTACAGACATTTGGGCCACAATAGAAGAAAAGCCTAATTGAATAGACATTTTCTAGCTGATAGTTGTGCGATGAGTAATATAAAGAGATGACTTGGTTATAAATAAGCCGTTCATTACAGTTTTAGTTACTCTATCCCCCTTGTATTATAATTTTTGTCTGCGGCAGCCTGTATGTATACATTATTTCCCATTCTTTAGAGATTAAATCTATAATTTGATAGGTCATACCACGACATATTTATTTACTACTTGTATCTTTTCAGCTTACCAAACTATATTAATATAACCTTCTTGAATAATAAAAATTTCCATATTAATAAAAAGGATTGTATTAAAAATGTATTATTTAACTCATGTCTACAATTCCTTTGGTTTTTTATTTGTGCCTCAGTCCATTGATACGCATCCATTGTTAGCTCATGTAGGTTCTTTTGTGATTTAACTTTTTTAAGCGTTTTTCATGTTTTAAAAAATATGGTATTTTAGTACTGTATATTATTCTTCTACTATTTATTATAAAGGTATTATAAATATTCAGATAGAGATTTTTCTGCGTAAAACTAATTAAAGAAATTCACATAGAAAGTATGATGGGTATGAATCCACGATGTCAGAAAGAAATAGATAGTACATCATGGCTACAAACCTATGAATCGATTACGAGTGCCTACAACTATACCATGAAAATGTATATGTATCCAATATTTGAAAGTAATTTAAGTCCATTTGATGCCTGAATTAGTAGATTTAGCCTAAAAGTGACTTCCATTCACTCACAGGTGGGAAGGTAACAATCTCATTTATTAATTTCCATGTAACGATACGCGAGGAGGGTAATCCTTTCAATTCTCTCACCACCTCTCACTCTCATTTCATCCCCACTACAATCTCCCTGACTATCATTGAAGAAAGGAACCGGAAAGAGGCTTAAGAGATATATTATAGCATCATGCATTCGTTCATCATTGGTCTAGTGGTGACTTCAATCGGTAGAAATTTTGGTGTAATTTTGGAAGGGATTTAGGCTGGCAAAGCTATGAAATCCTCTTTAAATTAGGCTGTGACAAGGGCAAATTGATTGAAATATGGCAAGGAATCAGTCTATACATTGCCCCTTCTCTACATAACCATATTTAGCCATCTAATTCCCTTCCTTCTATCTTTTATAAATATTTTTCATGCAAGTTCATTTCATCTCATCTCAACTAGCTGTCTGTACAAATAAAGTGGGATCTATTTTTTCTGTACATAAGCTTTATAATGTATTTTGTTCTAACTACATTTTAGAAAAGTTTAAACTTCTTCGCAAAAACTTGTTCACAAAATAAGGTAATAAGCTTATGTTCATGTACTTTAAGCACTTTTCTCGAAAGCGGGATTGATTTATATCGAAACTATTGTTCTTCTCTAAGACAAACAAAGATATTGAGACAAGAAAGCTCTTCCAATCTACCTCTACCACCGTTTACAATGTTCTATTGGCTAGAAAAATGATTATGTTCCAATTCGGACTGTCAATGAAACTGAAATCTAGTAGAATGCCAAACAGACTCATGAACTATTTGTGTAGAATTGGAAAAATGTCCAAAATCGGCGAATATGATGAAAACCATCGTCCAGTATTTTGTCCAGATGAATTTTTCGAAAACATGGTAGGGGGTAAAATGTTTTGCAGAGTGTTGAAAATACATTAGCATAGAAATTGTATTGTGTCAAGATTGTTAGAATGCAGGAAAGAGATACTGAAGTCTGGGGAATACATCCGTGTTCCCTTTTCTCAATGCTACGTTACACGTTCATGTAAGAAAAGTACAAGGATGTTGGTTTAGTTGTACAGTGATATGAGATACAGAATCTTGATTCGTCCAATATGAATGCAGACAAAAAATACTTATACATCGCAAATCATCTTTCTTTGAAAGGATGAAAACCCCCAAGGAAATAAGCAACTTCTGGTTCTTGTCCACTTAAGTGGAGAATAAACAAGGGTTTACTACAACTAATGTACACAAACGGACTTTCACTTCCACTACGAATTCTCCAGCATTGGAACTCAAATGAGGAAAAAATTACCCCAAGTGGTTGCTGATTGTGCTAGTCAGCAGGCAAGTTTTGTTGTACTTGGTGTGATGGAAATATTATATGAGTATGGTTATCTTATAACTAGCCCACTGCAATGTCCAATGACTATAGTTAGGAAGTGTATACGAGAAGCGTGCAAATCCAAAAACTGAGGTTTCTGTGGGTCCTAAGTACGGTGACCATCGAAAAACCCAGGCCCGTTTAATAACACCCGTTTAAAATACCGGAAAGTATATTTTTAACCCCCTTCCTCCGGATTTGCTTCTCAATATTACCCTATGGCTAGTTTGGGAGCAGAAAATCAATTTTAAAATAAGTACCCCTGCATTCGCCTACATTATCCCTCATCTCAAAATAGAATTTGGGTCTTTTCTAAGGTCTTGGTTCTATTCTGAGGTGAGGGAAAATTGTTAAACTATTCACTAAACAGAGTTATCGATACTCACAAAACTGAAGAACATTATTTTAAAGAATAATATATTTATACGTAACATATTAAGACTAATATTATCTATTCACAATATATTACGATTTAAATAGCATACCTTTAATATTACGAGTACAATACGGTCCCATGGAAAATGTCTGTTTTTTTGTTTTAGTTTAATAAATACATTTTTAAATTTCGCTTTTAATTGAAAATCTTGGTGGGCTTTGTCAGTAATTTATTGAGGTACTGCATCCACTCTCACTAAGGACCTCAAAAGTACCCAAAGGTCATACTGGGGATTTCTTTTGGACCATATCCCTTAATAAATATTCACGTCACCTTTGTATAATGATAATTAGCATTTAAAAATTTTAAGGTTGATAAGGAAGTGACCTGTTTAGGTAGTCTTTAATGTCTTGGTTTTTTTGGACAGTAAACTCTGAAGGGATTTAATCCCGTGCAGCCTATTGTAACTCTGAATTTTAGTATCTATTTAATTAATTGGCTTTCCTATCATTATATTACGAATATAATGCATTATAGTAAAAGGTATAGCATAATGGTAGTGCAGTGGTCATTTGGCTAGGTTGACAAAGGTCCAGGTTAAATTCCCAGCACGGAGGTCTACTTTTCCATATTTACTTAAATTTTAAATTCGTACTTGCTGATTTAGCTTTTGGAAATTTCACATAGATAAATCTCGGGTTGGTGCATCTACCACAGCTAGCAATTAGTCTACCAAACTCATCTATGAGGCACGACAGAAGAATATCGACTGACGTAGCAACACACACTCTAATGCGTCAAGTCACATCACATCCCTTATAAATATAATTATAGTTACGCCACTTGAAAATAGCCATAGTGTAGGCTGACGGACAGACAAATAAATGTTTGCACACTTGCTACGGTGGTTATTATATAACAAATGTATTACAAAAGATTTGTGATACATGGCCAGAAAAACGAAAGCTTCCATTAAATAGTCATTTGCCGACCCTTCAACCAAATCCTTACGTGAAGAGAACCGCCGTCGTTCTATTATGGCAAGTATTCACTCTTCAAATAGTCTGTGTGCAATGCATCTATTTTTATTTAATTCAAAACCACCTACTAAAGAAACAAGCGATAAAATTCCATATACACGCTGACATATGAAATTGTTTTATTGGAAGGTATTATTCAACCCTTATACCGGCAAAGGGGTGGAATGATGAATTTTTAGCTTACGTAAATGGTCTTCAAATCTGAGCAAAAATTTGCTAGGTCAATCTAGCATCCACTTGCTTTCAAAATTGTAGTAAATTCTCCTATAGAGCTGAAAGAATTAAATTAAAATTAAATTTTTCCAAGTGTTTTTCTTGATTCTTTTGTCTTGATTTCGGGAGTAAAATTGTAAAGAAACCCATAAACTCAACCTTCTTGTATCTAAACACGAAATAAACGTATTAATAATCCCAGGGTTCAAAATCTTTAGAAATATTGGACTTAAAAAAATTTCAAAAATAACTACTCTGACTTCGTCTTGTAGTGTTGAAATTCCTCTTCTATCCTCCACACATGCATTTTTAGATGGCTTAGAAGTCTCATTCGGATTCACTCTTGTTTATAAAAAAAATTTTGCATCATGGGTTACGTGATAGATCCAATAAAAGAGAATAGTTGCGATTAATCCTACATTGCACCATCTTGTATGAAAGGTTTTAGAGAAATCGAATTTCCTAGTGTTTGAAAACTCATCAACTCAGAATCTGTAATGGGCAGAAGGGATTGTGAAAAGTCTGTCTGAGAAGCCTCTTCTTGAGCTAGATATTATTATGATGTTGTGTATGAAATTTGAATTTGAGTTTCCATATAATGGGCCATGGAATTGTCTCATTATGTTAGATGGATGGAGAGTCTTCTTGTCACAGATGCTGATGAGGTCGATCTTATTCGAGCAGTATCAATAAGAATGAAAATGAGGGAGACCATTGGAACTGACTGAACAATATTTGGTCGGAAATTTCTAAACCAAAGCAGTACCATTTCCAGAGATTGAACTGCTTAAGTTTGGTTCAATTTTTCTTTAGTAACCGTAGGTTTTAGGCCGTGATGTCAGTATGTACTTCTCACTATGGTATTCCAATATCATCTAATGCAAAGTAAGAGCCATAAGAGAGTAGCACACTTGCATGGAAATAAGAATAGATTGAGAGTTGAAAGTGAAGGATATGAAAGAGAGAGGTTTGAAGTATGTAAATTCGATACATGATGAGGGCAAAACACACTCTCTCTGTGTAAATCAGGTCTAAAAAGGTAGAAAGGAAGGATGTATTATATAATGGGATATCATGTATGTTGAAGCGAGGAAAGCACATGAAAAATGATGGCGAAAATGTAATCAGCTACAAAGACAGATTTTCTATGCCTGGCTTTATTCAAGATCTGAGTGAACTGTTGAAATACTTCTGCGTACAAATAGACCCCATCGTCCTTCTAAAAAGATGAAGCCAATTGCTAGATGTATGTCTTTTCCTTGAACAAGATTGAAGAGTTATTTCTTCTTTAGCTATGGGAAAAATCAGTTAACATTTGTAGGCACATCCTAGAAAGCCTGGCTAAAACGATTTGTTCGACTAGGCCAGAAAACTCCTTACGACTCGTACCTTAATAGCATGCCTAATGTGCAATACAGTATGTAAGTATATATGATTTGAGGGAAATCAAGTCAGAGAAAAAATAAAAAGAAGACAAAGCTATTTTTCTATCGGACTGACCCAGGGATATCAATATTCTCTGAGCACATCTGAATGCGTGAGGTCCATGTAAGTATTGGCTCGATTTGCAGTTCAAAAATGCAACTACATTTCTTGTATCTTCACCCCATATCCATAAGTTTCAATTTATGTGATAGTCTGAAATTTCAAGAGAGAGGAATATGAGGCTGGTGGTGGAGAGTAGAAGGCAACAGACTACTAGTTTACTCATTTCCATATTTTTCTCACATACGATCTATTCCAAAGGATGTTGTGTGTATGAGAGAGAGAGGAAAAAAAAGAAAGAAATAGAAAAGGATTTATTTATGGGAAAGACCTGAGTCCAAACTACTACGACCACTTTGGGTTCAGTCACATCTGATGGAAATGTGGTGAAATCTTAAGAGATAGGATGCATGCATATGGACATGGGTCCAAGACGCTTGGTGGACGTCCCAGAGGTCGATTTTTGTGGGTGTAGAAGAGACAGGCTGAATCCTTGGAGTACACAGAAAAGCAAGGACGAAACCAAATGTCCTTTCCTTCAGATATAGAAACTGAACTAACTGAAGAAGAGCACGAATGGTTCTCAAAGCCTTTCCATGATCAATGGCCTGCCCCATTTGGTTACTTTTGTATGGGATCCTGACTTGAATTTGCAACTATAAAATTGGTATTATTCAACAACTGTGACCACAGGAATACAACCTCACCCATCTCCTCAAGTGCATATAAAGAGCACATTTTCACGCAATCTTGGGCAACACTCTCAGCCCTCGACCATCTTTAATGGAACCCTTTGGCTTCATCTTTACAACTGAACAATCTTCTTAGATTTGACTCTCTATCCTATTCTATTTGCTTTCTCTCTACACTCGTTATTCAATAAAGCTCATATCTCTCCCTCACCAATTTAAAGGTTCAGCCCATCACTTTTAGTAACCACAAAAACTTAAGAGATGAGTAGAAAGCACTTAGCTTTCAGAAAATTACAACTAAAACTATTTGGTTGAGCAAATTTATTTTGAATGACAAAAGCTTATTAATGCATCTCCAATTTAGCACTTTTTAGGTAGAACTAAATTACTACAATCCTGTATAATACCTTATACTCTTAAATAAATAGCATTGAATTTGCTTTTTATCAATCTAACATCCAAACGGTTAATAGAACTCAAAAGAAAATCCATGTAATGCTGCATTCCTGTCAATTAGTTTAACTAAACTTTGACAAATTGTAGTGTATTTCATGTATTCAGAACACCCCTACTTCCTGCTTCCATTCTCCAAATTCACAAGTAATTTATTTGACTCGAAATAATTCTACCTAGTAAAGTGGAAAGGATCTGCATTCACCCGGTCGTGAAAACACAATTTTCAACACGTTTAAAAGTTCATCAAGAGGAAGAGACTGTGGATGATAATTTCCTTCAATTTGGCCCCACATTACCATCCCATCTTGTGATATTACTAGATCTTTACACTCAAGTCACGTCAGGGATAAAAAACTTCCATTTATTAAACATAACCACTAGTAAAGACTACTCTCGTCCTCGTTGCTTTCCTTACATGTTCTAAGATGTTCAGCCTCATTTCCTTCATCTCCATCAACAACGAAACAAGGAAAACTTTTTAGTGATTCTGTCTAATGTAAAAGAGTACATGGATTCATGCATGCATGGCTGGTTAGCAGAGTTGACTGGAGAGAAGTAGACTAATACTACTGGAGCATTAAGTCTGGAGAAAATAGTATCATCAACCAATTCAATCCATCCAACAACAAAGTAGTTTCTTACTTTTTCCAGTTACTAATACAATAGCATGGCAATCTATTTTAAATTTACTTACGCTCCAATAGCCTTTAGTCTTCCTAAACGAAACTCCTTAATATATTTCTTTCAACAATTATTTTCCGTCTCATCTCTTTACGTCTCATCGAAGCAAGTATCACTTCATTCTTCGAATACATAGTTCTATCCAAAATCAAATCTTATATTTGATTACTTAAGGAAAGGTTGTTGACAGTGAATTCAGAGCAATCGATGTAATCTCACCACGGAGGCAAAAAACCATCCCAGGGAAAAGTTCTCTAAGAAATGTCAAATGAAGTGAAAACTGAGAAAGGGTGGATGAGATATTAAATGAATTTAACATAGGATGTGGCTGTTGGCTTGGGCTTAAGCTGAAACTTAGAGGCGACACTGCAATGTGGGAAAAACTCTGGTTGATAGGAAATTGTGGGGATTAATAAAAAATGGAACGCCGTCATCAAAATTAGTCGCATAAATTAAAGAAATCCAATAGTCTTTTTTTCTAATTACTAAAGAAACCTCAACTTGGTGAATACTCTAAACCGTAAGCCGTTAATGGTCTACACAAAAGTTGGGATATTAAAAAAATTCTTGGTGTAAATAAAAGGGAATTGTATTTTAAGGCTTTGGAATCTCTTTGCTTCTGGTTTTTGTTATTTTTGAGATTTTCTGTGCTTTAAAATATAGGTTTTTGAATAGAATCATTCCGATTTTCTGAATTTTTTCTTGGAAGGAGAAAATCTCACTTATTATAAAAAGATATACGAAATTTCTATTTTTTAACTATGTACAAAATCGTTTCTTCTCAAATGCATGATCTTGTGTTATGGTTTTGCATGGACAATCATGTTGAACCTTGATCCTTTACTTTTAGATAAAAACTGGAGATATCTCTAAAGCACAATAGTGTTTTGATGAAACAAACTTGTAACATTAATAATACCAAATTTTATCAAGCACATTTCTTTGTCTTCCTTTTTTTAATTGCATCGTATCAAAAATGTAAGAACCTCTTGAAGAAGTCAAGTCATATAAAACGCTTATGTAAATTGACAGCCTAAAAATCAAGCTGTTTTTCATTAAGAAAAGAATAAACCCGGAACTTTTTCACGCTTGTTTTTTTACATATCAAAAGACAAATTCATTTACATAAAAATCTAAATTTAAATCGATTTCAGTATTTATACCCACCCTCTTCGACGCATCAACACATGGTAACTAAACAGTCAATAAGTATTTGCAATTGCCGAAGCTCTCATTTCTTTTGTTTTTTTTTATGAGAAAAGGCATACAAACACATTATAATATTGCTGACAGTTTAAAAAAAATCAGTCATTAGATTAAAACAGATGAGTAATTTCCCTAATATGAAAAAATATGCGTTAGGAAGTACATGAATAAAATATATATAGGTATATATCTTTCGAAATTGCATTTAAAGAAAGTGACGGGTTGAGCATTAGATTGGAATGGAATGAATGAAATGAGTTAAGATGATGAAAAAAGCGAGTAAAAAATGCATTGAGAGGAAAGGGGACAAGGGGAGCCCATTTTTTATTTCATTTTAATAGAAGAGTGAAAAAAAGAAGGCTAAAACAGAAAGAACAAAAGCGTGCAAATGAAAAAATGAGACTCAATATGTCACATTATGAATGAGATTCCAAACGGTAAAAATTAGTTTTCAAATGGGACGAAATTAGAAAAAATTATAGGAAAACTTTGTTTTTTCTTCAGACTCAAATATCACTCCCTTTCTTTTCCATGTGTTGTCATCAGCAAACGACTCCCAAAAATCACTAAACTTATGTCTCCCTCAGCTCCTACAGACTTTTTTCTTTGACTTACTCCTAAAATTCATTCATTCATACCCAATTCATTTTTTTCAAACAGTTTAAACGAGCACAACTTGGATACTTTCTCAAACTTCTGAATACGTATGGGCTTAATTCAATCTCTACCAAATGGACTGATGGTTGCATTAGAATAGCATTTTTACGCCCTATATCTTTCTTTAAGAATTTTATAAATGAGGGAGAAAGTGTGAATTTCTTATTAAATCCTTGTGCATCCTGCTCAACTTTGATGGAAACAGTTAGCAGCAGATTGGTTCTGTATAAAAGCTTACAACTATCTAAAAAAAAGGTTAAAAAATAGAAAAAAATAAACGTAAGTTGATGTCCACATTTGTGTTTTTACTGGGAGAAATCTACATGTTAAAATTATTATTTCTCTGTATTGCGACTGTTCAATATAAAATGTAATAACGATAACTAAAGATAAGAGGATTCAATTACATCTGCGTCTGAAGATATAATGTAAAACGTGCAAATGCACACATATTGGGTACTGCATGTACAG
This sequence comes from Isotoma decorata, assembly GCA_034698605.1. Taxonomy (NCBI): domain Eukaryota; kingdom Metazoa; phylum Arthropoda; class Collembola; order Entomobryomorpha; family Isotomidae; genus Isotoma; species Isotoma decorata. The sequence continues at coordinate 14,550 of JAQGBU010000014.1, forward strand.
GAAAAGCAACGTTCCATAGGAATGATGCAGAGGATTGTTTGAGTTAAACTGATACGATAGAATTATTGGCAAAGATAGAAAAGAATAAAGAAAATGCGACTTACATTGAAGGAAACATGGGATGACCCCACAGAAAAGTTTGAATTTACTAGTGCAATGAATAACCATCTAGTAAGACAAGAACCTTTATATTATGGCAAAAAGACAAAGAAAATAAGTATGTGAATGTGAAAAATTGAAAGTGGCATTTCTATAAAAGACCAAGGATGATTATGGTTGTTGGTGTATGTAATATGCCATCACATGTGATTCCGGTATAGGAAATGATACGACAAAGTTATTTGATATTAGTGTGGGTAGTGAATTCAGATAGATAGATAGCAGTTTAGGTAGAGGAGTACATAGGCCATAATAGTAATAATAATAATAATAATAATACGCGGAAGAATAAAGAGGGAGGGCGAAGAAAAAGAAGAGGTTTGATAAGAGAGGAGGGCGATGGAAGATGTAGTAAAATGATGGACTGAGAAGGTCCCAGGAATGGAGAAAGTTTAGGCAATCCACAAAGAAATAGGATGTAAGGCGACTTTTATGTCGGCAACAAATCACATCTTGAAATGGGAAATGGAATTATATAATTTGGCTCTTTATGTTTGGAAGAGTATGGGTTCGAGAGTATTATTTGCCATATCATATTCTATCATTTTCCTTCTCCAAGAGCCACCCGACCAACTAAGGGAGCCAGCAAAGCCCTTTTCTCCACGATTCATGGCTCATAATGGAGCCACATCAGTCTACTCAACTTAAGACTAAATGCAAACATTTCTCCAGTTACAAGTAATTTCTTATACTTTCTCATGCTTCTGGATTACAGAGACGACCTCTGTCCACTTATAATGTCCCAGTCTTCTCCATCCATTCATTTCTATACGTATTTATCGCATTTGGATCAACCTTTGTTAATTTATTCAATAGCTTTGTATTATCCACATGGATCCCCATTCGATACTTTGAAAAGGTACTCCGAAAGCATTGAATTTTGTCAGTAATTGGTCCTTGTATGCTAAAGACTTCCTAAAATAACTTGTTAACTTCATTCCAATGTTGCCTCTAGTACCTTAATTTTTGTTAACTTTAAATTGATTTATCCAGACATTTTCCACAATATATTGATACGCCTTTGGATTAAACCTCTTAAAAATGAAGTAGTAAGGACGTGGAATGAGATGGGAATAAATATGATCTATATATTCTCTGTAGGTTTCATACTTGATACTTTAGCTGAGTAGCTTACCTGACAAGTTATCAGAAATTTACAATGACATTGGGAGATCGGGACACAATCTCATTGTCACGTAAAAGCCACCTTTTTATGTTCTTCGTCATCTACCAAAAGCCCATCAACCTTAGATAGGCTACTTGGCCAAGGATTCTTCCGTGGTGAGATGCTACTTCTCAGTTATAATAGGTAGAATGTGAAGCTAGTATTACATTTATACTAGCTACCTTTCTAATAATATTATGTCCTCTATCTTGACAATTTTTTGAACGTTTTACATCCGATCCCTCATTTGTCTACAGGCTTTCCAATATAGGAATATCTTAGTGAAACCGTAATCGTCATAAAGTAAAAGCCATTCTGCCTATCACTTCGCTTACTTAGACTGAATCGGTTTCCATGAAGCGATAAAAAGTCTCTCTCATGTCAAATCATTCCTGTCTTTCGGACAAATCTTGTCACTTTCCCCCACTAATAATATCATCAGATCATCCCTTTCTCACCAATCTTCATGTCATCCTCATATATTCTCTTCACTATTTCCGTCCCTTTCCTTCATCATTAAATTGAGCTTTCACTCACACCAAAAGTATAAAAACTGATGCCAAGTAGAAAAAAAGTTCAATACATTTTTTTATTATTTTTATTTACAGTTATGCAACGAACCAATGAAATTGAACTTGTGTACAAAAATGTAAAATGTTTATTCAATCAATTATCATTTTAAATCTTCCTGTATGACTTTTATCGGCTTCATTAAATCTGTTTTAATAATAATATTTTTAGAGACAAATTGATAACAGTTTGTATTTGCTTTTGAAAAAATTTATTGTGTAGCATAAAAATCCTTGCACCTTATAAGAAATTAAAAATTGAATGTAGAAATACTGTTATGATTTTGAATAAACGTTCTGTACATCTCCTATAGCTTATACCGCTTGGATGGTTTAATCATTAAAATTATCAGTCATAATTACAACATCGTTTCGAGTTCAAACAAAAACTTTTGAGTTTCTGACACGATGAATAAGACTCTAGCTATAATAAGCCGTTAAGTACCAACCCAGCACAATATATTTTATGCTTCTATGTAAGTAGTAGATTGCTATTAAATTAACTCATTGCAATTATTATAAAACACAAATCTAAAAAGAGGTACAGCTCTTGAATACATGTGGAACAAAAAATTAAGGATACAAGAAGCCAGTGAATAGCTACGTGGTTTCAAGGGACTCGAATTTGCTCTCTACTATTAACTAACACCACTGAAACTGTCTTGTAATAAACTAAACTAAACTAAACTATCTTCTTAATGTTTAGAAAAGCATACCGTCTCATACCTTATTATAGTGTTGGAGAAAGAAATTTGATATCATTTTATTACTGAATTGATGTTACTGGGATGGACTTATAGATCAAAAGAAGAATACTAAAGTAAAGTGCATCATTACAGGACTCATGAGTTGACTTTTGTCTTAGGCGATTTATATTCTAATTTGTATTTGCAGCATTACAGAAATAAATGAATTGTATCCACTAGACTAAATTAAAGCAGCATTTTTGATAAAGCAAAAAACAGAAATCGACCTTGCGGTTCAATACATTTGAATTTTATTACAACGGCTGGCAAGTTAATAATATGTTCTTTCATTGATTGACTTAAACTTGAAGTAGAAGGAAGGGCAGCTGATTGCTTACTCTTCTGAAATGTGGTTAACACTTTTTGGAAAAGGATAATGAACCAAGAAGTGATGCATTTACATCACGTACGCACTCCGTACATTAAATATCCTTTTAATTTATTAACTTTGTAAGCCACGGGGAGTTTTTTCATTCACACCCTGATATGATACAGTTACACTTTTGATAGGGAGACTTCTATTGTTAATAACTTGTAAACTATGTGAATAAAGCCTTAGTACATTATTTGATGAAGATTCTAATCAGCTTGTGTATAAGGACAAAACATTCATATCAGTTTTGATGTATACATCGTAGGAGAAGTTTTATTATATAACTGCATGCATAGCAAGAGAAAAATGTAGAGCTTATATATTCTCAATGTAACCACTGGGTAGGAACTAATGCAGAAGTGTATTAAACCTGAACTCTCAATCAGTATGAATGTAATGCCCGAATTTAAAAATGAAGTATAGGTGAGCATCGTTCCGGAAAGTGGAGCTGAAAACCGTTTATCAAGTCCTTAACTAAACCTTTTCAATTTTTATCGAAGTATCGGCTTCTGATGGGTTTATTAAATATAAATGAAAGAAACCCCAAGTTTGTCCCGTTCGGGTAAACTTCAATGACCGCACCTACCATTGTAAAGAAAGGATTTGGGGTTCATAATGAAATCGATGATAATAATTATATATGTGAATTGCACACAATGAAGGTTAGTTCATCATTCTTGTGATCGAAGAACTTCATATTTTATAACGCATCTAAATACGATGTTTCAAACGGTTTCTAGGTTAACATAAGCTTTGGATTCTTTGTCCATCCAAGTATTTTGGAATCCACCTTGAAAAATAATTTTTATACGAGTCATGGAAGATTTCCTCTTTATAATGGGTTCAAAAAGTTGTTCCAAACTTAAAATCCAAATCTCCATGAAAATTACTTGTTTTTTTTGGTCGTTGGCAAGCTTAGTCAATTCAGTATCTTTGGAATTGATAAAATGGAAAATACTTTTACAATGTTGCTTCAGTCTGGGGATTTTATGTTTAAGTTAATAATGTACCACAGACCAGAATCTTTGTGTTTCGAAATCTTCGGAATCAATGCGGAATTCGTTTGAAGGTTGCTTACTTCGAAATTTGATTTCAAAATTTCAATTTGTAAATAAATTTCTCGAATTTTGTCTTGAATTTTAACAATTTCGTATTATATAATTAAGTGTCTTGACTTTTTTTTTAAGGATAAGTTTGATTTTTCACACAAAACGGATTAGATAGCCGTATCGTGGATCGTTTTATAAGATAAGATGGCCTTAACAATTTAAACTCATAAGTTACAAGCAGTTAAATTCATAAAAAATATTTCCCATTGACTTTTTCAACAAATTAGAAATGCAATGTTGAAAGTTAAGAATTAAGTTAAGAGTTAAGTTAAATAGTTAAGAATTTTTACATTTCTAAATGTACACAAGCAACAAACAAGATGTATGCAAGAGGTGTAACCAAACCAATATTTTCAAAGCATTAAGAACCTAAAATTATAAGGGACCGGAAGTGTGTTACAAGTAATTTAGACTTTTAAAACTGGCTAGATTTTCTTAGGCAGTTTAAAATTTTTGTAATTAAATTGTAGGCAAATTATAAAAACTCAGAACTTTTTAAATGATTCTTTACGGGATTAACTTTTTAGACTTAAAGAAACTTTTTTCACGTTCTAACAATGGGTTATTGGGTGATAAATGCTTACCTGGGGTTGTTTAAAACCCACTGGAACTTAGCACACAATAATGGCATAGCGTCCTGGAAACTTGACCTCCCAGAACTTGCCTTGAAAAAGTTAGCATAACCTGATCCCTTTTAGCTATGGTTAGACAGTTTTAGGAACTACAAACAATATAATATGCTAAAAATTGAAATAGTCTGTAACATCAGTAAAATATCTAAAATATCTAAACTTATAGAGATTATATATAATATCCCTACAGTAGTTCGGGAGCAGCAGAAGGTAAATGATTGGAAGGAGATTGTAGTAAATCAGTGACAAAATTAAGCATAAAGCTTTCATAAATAAATGGTGAGTACTACCCGAGGAGGATGAGAGCTCGTTTTCATCAAGACCAAACAACCCAAATGTTCTCTAGGGGTTGTAATTCAATTTGGCTTTTCAATTCAATCACAGTATCAGAGGATAAATTGTATTAGAGTTTTAATAGGAAACCAAACCAAAGAGAGCAACCGAAAATACTCCATGAAATGTGTACACAAAGCTTTTTCCATGAAATCTAATGTAATAAGAGCTTAGGTATGAACAAGCATTGGAGTATTACATATAGATTGAAATAGGCATGACCCTAAGGACACCTACTCACTACCCTTACCGTTTCTCTTCACTTTTACATGAAACAACATCCATCCTGACTTTATACTTTACTACAGTTAAATAATTAGCTCCTTAGTAAACTTACAAAACTATTTTACAGCTCTGATTTCCAAAATCGGACATTAACCAGGTTCAGTCAGGATTCAAATACTTTAAGTGCAAATACCTTAAATACTTCTTCGTCTCAAATTTTTGTTTTCAATATATTTAAAATAAAAAAATGTTTTAAATTATTTTAGAAAAAAAATGTAAAGGTAACTTTAACTTAATTGGTGTAATACATTGGAATAACTCAAGAATATTGTGAAAACATAATTAACGACTATCTGCTCAGGTCCGATTCGGAATACACCATTTTGTGCACCTCGTTGATGTATTACATTCTTAAACATCGTTGTCCTTGCCATAATTACAGAATGCCAATTATAATTGTCAATTACTCCACAAATAAAAGCTCTCTGAGATAATATGTAAAGGTTAGCTACTCATATTTACTTTATTTACTCTTACTCTTAGTCAACATTGTTAATATCCCTTGTGTATAACAAATTAAAATAGAAAAGGGAAATGATATTTATGCAGGGAGATAAATGATAGATAGATACACATTTTCAAAGAAATTATTATGATCAAGCCTTGTTTGTGATTGTGATAGGAACGAGAATGAGAGTGTTGGTAAGCAAAGGGCTGAAAGGGAACAAATACCCATTCGTTTTAGTGACTTCTATCTGTTTTCCATAATAATTTCAACGAGACCCCATCATTCCATAAACTAGCATCATCATCCTTGTAATAGAGATTAATGGATGATTTGCCTCGTTTACTTACTACGGCACCCCACTCACTTTAACAATCCAACTGGATCTCTGAATCTTTGTCAGCGTCTCTCCTACTAACTACTACTACTAAATGAAACTATTTTATAAAACAATATTCATAGTCGCTTTTGCTTGAATCAGAGAATTGTAGCAAAATATGCAGATCCCGATTAGAGAGAAAGGACAAAATCTACTTGATCTCTCACGCCATCCTCTACAGTTTTCCTATAATACCCGTTCTATAAATCTACGGAAGAAGTAAAACGGAATTGAGAAGAGGTAACATCATATCCCAATCCTAAAAGCTCTTTCTTTCTAAATTTCAATTCTATCTGGCCAGATCTACCACTACTACCACCCAATTCCACTAATGCTCACTCCAATGGTATTAACTAAAAGTAAGTCATACTTTCAATTCGATGTTATTATTATTACGCTGACTTAGTGATGCTAAGGGTTTGACTTGCCTAGCCCCTACTCACTGGTTACTACTTTGGCTAAAGAGATATTTCATTTTTCCTAATAGCACACTCTCATCTGTACTTAATGCTGATCGAACAAAAATATTAAATCAGACGGGATGCAAAGTGCCAAAAACCAACCACTCCTTGGTAATATTACCAACTGTGTTCCTTTTTCCGCTTCACGGAACCTTTGCCAAACAAGTTTACTAGCGACATTTATCAACTCTTTGTTCATCTCGGATGAAAATGTATCATATCTACTATTAAATTAAATTATTGTCAATCCCAATTCAATCTTCGTTTTTCTACATTGTATTCTGCATTGCTTTTGCATTTTAAATCTAATGTTATAATCTCTGTAAACACTTTTCCCTTATTGTTTGTTTATTATATTAAGGGATGAAAGGAAGCATGAAGTAATCTTTTTACCCGATTTACTCATTTGGTTAAAATAGAATCAAGCACTTTATGTGAAATACCAGGCTTTAATCTGTTCAGTTATACAAAATATATTCCGTGTTGTTTTTGGAAGAAATAAAAACATTTAAGCTAGTGTTAAGATTATTGACGCAAGTAGATAAACTCTTATAATCGGTCTAGATTTTACTGAAAATCTTCAACTTAAGACAGAACAAATACCTAGTTTAAGAATTTTTAATTGACCCCAAAAGTTTATTAATGTTAATGGCTCTTTACGGGACAAAAATAGAAATACCTGCATGTTCTACTTATGATTACGCGTTATATGTTAAGCCCAAACTTTTAAATTGTATAACTTATGCTTCAGAGGGGCTTAGTTTATGATGTACCGTAAACCGCAATTTAGAATCCCATGGGGAGTTATTGTTTTAAAGCAATTATTGAAGACAGTTTAACATTGGAAGGATAGGAAAAGTGGGGCTTTATTCCGGGGGGGGGCTCTAAATCGAGTCTTGCGGTATATTATAAAGGTACAAATTTTTCAAACATATTCTATTCTTTTGTGGAAACTAACACCGGCAACCAGATTTTAAGAAGGTAAGTAGGAGTAATCCCTATTTACAACCCATCATAAGTAACATGAATAGTCTCATAGTCATCACACCTAATTATATGTAAGTGCGGAAATGCCTATTAAACATTTTTACCCTCAGCAGTTAACAATAAATAACGATTCATGAATGATAATGGTAAATCTTGCCTAGATATTGTCCCCTTAATTCAATTTTGACGTTCAGTCACCTTTTAATCAAGTCTTTAAAAAATAAAACATTAAATATAAAACATTTGAAGATACAGGAAAAAAGTATTTAATGTAAATTTACAAGTGCAAATATCAAGACAAGTCGTTGGGTTGAAATCAGAAACGATAATTCCTAACTCTGTAAGTCTGTGAACTTTCATACAATAAAGTATAAAGCATTTAGTATAATATGTATTGTACACAAATGTAGAAATTAAAAATTCAGCGAAGAGGAACTATTTCAATTAACGTGTGGTATTAAAAATCTTACTGACACACGACCGCAAAACTGACACAACTATATATTTTAAAGTTCACCTAAATCGCATTAGCCACGCATGTAAATAAAGCAAACGAATTAGTGAAAAACCACACCGCCTCAAAGAGTTACCCAAAAATATTTCCAACCCTTCATTTAACCTTGCTTACTTCGCTTATATAAATTTGATTTGAATAAATGGCTCAAAATGAGTGTTAATTTATGTCATTACAGTAAGTGAGAATTTAAATAGAAAGCCTACATCTGGAACTTAACACCACTACTAATTAAGAGAGTTAGATGCCCTTCCTAACAAACTTATTAAATCTTTAAAAGATTAAAGCCAAGTGATTTTTGTATCATTAGCCATAATAATAAAGTAGACTAAATAATAAATGATCCAGGTTGTAAATTAAATTCAATTACCTAACCTTCTAATTACTTCTCTATGTCGGAACATACATTACTACAAATACTTCCAGACTACACACATATATAAAACACCCAGCCTGTACATAATAGTTATAAATTTTCACCAAAACAATTTAATTTAAGACTTAAGTGGAGATAAAGAGAGAGCATAAGAGAAGAAGAAAGAGTGAGTATGCATGTGATGGTTAAGTGAGAAATAATGGATAAACTAACAAAGTATAAAAAGGCATAAGGATCTGAGTAGTTACTACGTATGGGTTTGTACCTATACAAGTGTAAGATCAAGATGAGATGAAATAAGGTAATGATTATTAGGATGGAGAAAGTGGTGGTGGCAATAGAGTTAGTATGAAGGATAGGTAGGTGAAAGGTAATAGGAAGAATGAAAGATGCGCATAATCGAGGCAGACTATTTGGCCTCTCTAACTTTCCTTCCTTTCTTTCTTTTGTATGTGTCGGTTTTTCGGAGAAATACATACCATTCGGTCCTTCGATATTTCTCGGTTAAGCGGGATAGTTCGGGGAATTATAAGCCAATCCAACCTCCCCGACCCGCCTTTACAACCCTTAGCACGAATGAAAACCTTTTTGTGGAGGGGCTACAATAGCTGTCCATCAAAGCACTTACCCTTACATGAATAAGTATGGTAGACATGTATATGTAGGTAAGTAAATTGTGACTTAACAAGGCAAAAAACCCCTACCACTGACACAAGTATCCTCACTACTTACTACTTTCATCATTATCATCTTAGCAATTCAACTTGAATGAACTTAAATACTGTTGACTCTCAGTTTAAGGTTCATACTTTAACCTACTTATTACCCATATCATTATCATTATTAACAGAAATCCACTCATATTATGATTTTACTCGTAGCATTTGCTTTTCAAGAAAAATCATTGTTATGTATTTTTGTCTTCCTTAAAGGGTATACACAATAGGAGCTTATGAGGACTTTTAAACATTTTTACTTATCAACTCCTGCTAAATAAAACTACCAAGCATTTTCATTCACAAATAATGCAAGCTGACTTCCAGGATCCTTTATATGTATGTATAATGAAATGGTTATACCTGATATTATTACCTACATATATTTATTGTTACCTTCATAAGGATGAATGAATGACAGAAGAAATGCTAGCACACAATAAAAGTCATTTTACGATAGGAAGGACGGAAGTTCTTTAAGAGTAAGTCGGCTTGGATAAATACACGCAATGGATTTACTACACAATGAGAAGGTAATAATAATAATACCTACCGCTCAAGCTTTTTCATGAAAGGGCAACTTTTGTGACTGCCTTCTATAAGGGACAATCCTAAAGTACTTTGACTGGACCCTCTATGACTTCGCTTTGAGTATTCATTACATTACACATATATTATTACTACTCCTTATCCCTTACGGCTCATCACCTCTGCACCCTGTTCAATTATGTATATTATAAGGACAGGGCAAAACCCTAGAAAATAATCCCCACTACAGAATATATATATACTAATGCTAATTGTAAGTCAGAAGTACTTCAATATCATTTAGTAATTTCCTTCCTATCTATTGAAAGCAATAACTTTGTAATAGAGATGAATACATTTATGTATGAGATATAATCCCGTACGAGTATTAGATTACCACAACTAAATAAGAGGATAGAGTAGGAATAGGATAGAGAAGAGATTGCTAGAGTTGTGAACTCCCGAAAGAACTATCTTCTCTAGGGTTTCTAGAAAACAGGGAGTCAAAACAGAAAGTGTGATACTCGTAATTCAGCCTCCCATGTGTCCTGACCTCAGAGATCTCAAGCTCCGTTTAGTTGAGTGCAACTTTGGTTACTTGAGCCACAGTACCCAGTTGGAAGTACATGGTAGTAGTAGTACTTGTTCAGATTTTCATCTCCTTCTGGTCCTATCAAACGGGGGACTTTGATCATATGTAATTTGTATTAATAGCCCCACAGCTATAAAACATCGTTCTTCTACCCGTTAAGCCATTATTTCATCAGTCTCACCTTTTTACCAATCTTGTTACTTCAACTTCCAATGATTAGGGATATAACCTCAACTTTTTCGGATCAGTTCCCATTAGAGAAATCAAGCCGGAGGAGACAGGGGAACAGGGTATCTCGGGCTTTTTTTTCTTCTTTCGGTTGACACGAGATCTGCTGTTGATATGTGATCTCTTCTTGATCTCTTCGGACAAAAACACTTACGGAATTCCAAAATCTAGTAGTGGTGAAAGTATTCCTTGTGAAGGTTTTTTTGCGGCTTACTCACACAGTTTTGGATAAAGAGATATCTGATTCATGACGTAAATAATTCTTACCCCTAAATAGAATTTCCTGTTACGTGAGAAATAGTTGTTCTGAGTACAGTGCATTTTTACCTCACATTCAAAACAGATTACACTGGAAATTAAAGTGAGACTACAACTTACTGCATTAAAGTGAAGTTACCAATTAGACTATTACATTGCTGATAATGAATAAATACCACATATTTTCATATGTATAAAACCGGTACTATTAATTTTTAATATTGCTTAATCTTAAATTTTATACATTTTCCTGAAGTTAAGTGTCAAAATGAATATTGTTTGGCGGATTTTATTGAGAGGAATTTAATTAAATAAAAAATAAAACATTTTCATCCTACACGTGCTTCTGAGTTTGTAGTGAAAATGAGTGTTGAAAGTGACATGTGTTGTTCTTACTAGTACATAGTAATAAAAAAGGTTTGGATACTGAGAAACCAGAGTAACGGAAAGGGAAGGCTAGGCTTTCCAACATAAAACTCCTTACCTATTTAAAAGTGGTAGTCAAAACGGCTACTTTACGTGAGAGTTCGAATCTCCAATTGACGGACGATTCTAACCCGCCGTCATTAAGTGAGACACGATCTTCATCTCCATTGTCCGGCGTCAGTAGTTCACCATCGGTACGGATTTTACTTTTTGTTTTTAAATGTTATTAAGCTCAAGAAATGGATGCATCCAAGATACCACGAAGATATAAAAATGAAAAGTTCATCTTAATATAGCTGATCGAAAGAAGACAATTTGATATAGATTTCTTGTTACTTTTCAATTTCCGTTTTTTAAATTAAGCTTTGAAAAAGTATTTTGAAAAACAAAGCTTAAATTCAATAAATAATTTTGCATAACTAATGAAACGATTGATCTGAAAGCTGTATTCAATTAGAAATTAAAAAATCATCAAAGATTGACAATAAAAAAGCTTTTTATTCATTTATTCAATCGGTTGTAGATCTCCAATTTATGTACATAGACATATTCAGGAAAGTACATAATAGCTTACCCTAAGGTATTATAAATGAGCTTCTGTCTGAGAGAAAGCCAGAGACAACCAAAAAACACTAATATCACTTTCGTAATATGATGAAATGATATCGTGACATGACTAGCAGAAGATGGGAAAAATCCAGTTTATGATCTAATAGAATAAAAGTCCCTCATACTCTGAGATAAGAGGCATGTTTGGATAGTTTACTTGGAAGGCTGTACGAATGTCGGATAGAATGCATTGATAAAAGGTGGTAGGCATAAAGGCTAGGTTGAAGTAGAGTATGGTCGATTGGCAAATTATTTCCAAGTCAGAAAAACTGATGAATGATGTATGTAATGCATCTGGGATGACGACAGACGGGTTTCAGGAGAATAAAGTGAGGATGGAAGTTGTAGAAATGTGAATAAAATGAAGATTTGACAAGATTTTGAATGAATTGTAGGTAAATTCGGGAGGAACGTTAGGAGGTATGCTTGAATTCCATTCCAATCCACCGGTTGCGACAGCTGGTTCACCTGCATCGTCTATGCTTTCCTTGCTCAACCTCAACAGTTTAGCAGCAGGTTTGTCACATTTTGTACTTGAATTTCACTCTAATTCATTCTCACCTACCTATGCAAAGTTTTAATGTGAATGTTTATGTGGCTTGAACTACCCGATAATGATTAATTTCACATGAACTGCCATTCTAGTAATAAAAGTGAGTAGTAAAATAACTCTAACTTCTACCTGGTGTTCAGTAACTCAGCATAACAATGGGGAGTAGATAAAATGGAAATTAGAAATTTGATAAAAAGTACTATGCTATTCTATTAATCAGCAGGATGGATGGAAATTGCAGGTAATATGGATAGTCGAGGGGGGAACGCTGCAACTAGTCCTGCGGCTGCGGCTGCATTTGTTCTTGGCAGTCCTCCTTTAGCAGCATTGCATTCCATGACTGAAATGAAATCCGCAATGCTCCAACATTATAACACCCCCACATCTGCAGCAGCAGCTCAAAATCTCAAGAATTCACACGGTCTCCCACCTCATGTAATTTCAATTTTTTTTATCATTCATCTCCTTACTTTTGCTATTCTTCCCTAACTTTTCTCAAGTACATTTTTTGGCTCTTTTGCATACAAAATATAGCATAACTCTAGTATTAACTAGAACTTGTTATATTTTTTGGCAATTAATAGAGTATCCATTCGCCCCCTATTTCCACATCGTGTACCACCTCCGCTTCAGGGACTCCCCACGGTATTGATCATATTTTAAGTCGACCATCCCAACAGACCCTTGGAGCAGCCATGGCCGCAGCGTCCGCTGTTGTGAATGCAAGCGCTGCAGCGGCAGGGGCTGCCGCAGGCATGGGAAGGTTACCCCCTGGAATGGGAATGTCGATGAGTCACATGGCTGCTGGGACTGCATGGATGGGTGCCCTAGGAAAGCAACTTGAGCTTGCCAGGCCAGCAATATATTGGCCAGGGCTACAAGGACTAGTGGCTAATCCAAATTTATGGAGAGATCGTGGCAACAATCATTCGGGTAAGTAAAAAATTTCTTGTACCATTACAGTCTCTCTTAAGTGCATTAATATAGCTGGACTTGTCCAAAAGGGCCACACTCAATGTCAGAGTGTTTTAGTAATGGTTGATTATATGACATTTGTGACATGTAAAATTTGACAAGAGGGATTTTCACTCTCATGTAATTAATGGATACTTTATCCTATGATAATAATTGCATCGCTTGAACATTGAGACCTTAAGTTGACGGGTGTTCTGTAAGTTTGATTAAAAGGCAGAGCTTTTGTTACTGCTTTATCCTATTATATGGATTATTTTGTCCTTTATAATTTGATTATGACTTGCTAAGCGTTTCCTCTTTGGATATTTATTATTATTTATTACTTATTAATTAATTGAAAGCTGTTTGCTAATTGAATGACTCGTTTGGCACTAAATATTGATTTCATAGTACTGAGCTTGTCTATGGTCAGGTCATCTCCTAGGGAATAGTCAGATCAAGGTTTCTACGATGAAAAGAAATCAAAAAGCAAAATCCCAGTCGATACAACTACTTAGAAAAATAAGTAAAGAGAGGATCATTGAATCGGATGCAAACTGATGGCATATCTTCAGATTGCTTTTACAAGTTCCAGAATAGAAAAGCAATGCATGTCTCTTATTGTCTTGTTCAATGAAATCCTATATAGGTTTATTACTATTATAAAGAGACAACACAGTACAATGGGTCGGAACCCCTCGCAACCCAGCTAATCAAATTAATACGGTTCGACCTATCATAATCAACTCAGTATACATCCCTCCCTCATGAACAATCAAGTATCATTATTCTCTCCCATTCTTCTTTCATTTAATCAAATCCTCCTCCGGCTGAACCATGTCCAAATTGAGCCCTCATCTAGCCGCCAAGGACCAATCCAACCTTTCAACAAATAACATTTACGCTCCTACAAGTGTAAATTTATTACCAGACCAATGGGACTTTCAAGTGGCCAGCTAAGAAAATGAAATAATTTCAAAGCCCATAACATCATTGAGCCTCAAGATGTAGAGTACAATGAGGAGGATAATAAGACTTCCTAAAAGATATGAAATCGAGAGAAGGGTCTTAACTACTTTTCCCATCCCTTAGAATGATATTATTATTATTAATAGTATTATGTATTACTTACTTGGTTCAAGCAACACTACACACTATTACTACTACCACTACTGCCAAAGTCGTCAAATAATAATACCACTACTTGATACTTGGTAGAAGGAACTATTATTACTACTACCATACTCCTCGCTTATACTTCTTAAGAAGTTGACTTTCTCCATCACAAGCCTACACATTAGACAGGACTCTGTGTAGTAGTAGCAAGGAGCCGTGGTGGTAGCATTAGCTCAAAGTACGTTGTGAGTGAGTGCATTATAGAAACAAAGGAGAAAGTAGAAAGGCGAGAGAGAAAGTTCTCAGCTACCCAATACAGATACTATATAGAGTTGTAAGGACCCCATAATTATTTCCCATTTGTTTCTTAGAGAGTTCTTCTCCACATTTTCTACCCTTAGACTTTATTAGATGAGAAAATTTTCCAAGTTTTTAATTTTGAGAGAAATGAAATGAACAAAGTATGGTAATTTCCTTGATATTTGCTTTTGCTCGCTGGTAGTTGGTAGGTAATCGTGAACCAAAATATGGTTGTTCTTGGCTTGGAAGAGGGTAGACAGAGAGTATAATAATTTTGTTACCTACTAGAATCTAACATTGAATATATCCTTTGCTACTTTCATCTCATTCCTCTCTACTTCTTATACTTTTACTATAGCTACTCATTCCCCTATTCTGTTGTGGCAAAATGAAAAACCACCACCTTTGAAATTAAAAGAACAACGTAATTATTATTAACAAGGGCCTAGTCATTAAAACTAAGCAAAGCTATTATAAGCACAATGTTAAGCTTTCGTGGTATTAATTAGATGTTGAGTTTTAAGACGAGGGACGTAGGTAGTAGTGGTAACCCAACATTAGCATTTCATTCCAAGAGCGATGGAACAATATGTTTGGATTTCATTCAAGTGCCTTATTTTGTATGTACTCAGTCTCACATTAATATTGCACCTACTGCTTTGTCCATTATACAGGGAAAATAGCACCAGTTTAGAAAAGACAATCCTCACCGTATAGGTAAAGGCTGAACTTTTAATTTGAACAAGATCTCATAAAACGTTGTATTTGATTTGAAAAGAGTGAGTGGTATGATTTAATAAAAAGCTTTTAGAAATAGTTCATAGATGAGGATCCAGAGACCATGTCCGTTTCTTATCATAGAAGAAGAAATTACATTTTATGCAATAATAATGACTAACTCTTGGCCGACCTAGACATAGAGAGTTGGGTGTCTAATGCAAACATCATATGTCCTCTAATTAAATGAAACTCTCCGAATGCGTTGGTATAATTTCCAATGTTTGCTTACAGATTTGATACTGACTCACAGAAAGTTGACTGGCTTTACCCTTGTGACTTTATCTATAGCATGGGATTATTATTATTATTATTATCATTATTATTATAGTTAGAGAATGCATGTATCATGTCATGTAAGAATACCCCCTGCAGATTATCTAACACTCCCTCATATTATTTATATTCCTAATTCAGTTAGTGTTGTAACATTCTCAAGTCGGGTAGGGAAATCCTTGTTTCTCCTTCCTTCCTCTCTACTTTCACATCCATCTCACTTAATTTTACTCTCTTTCTCTCTTGGTTCCTAAGAGTAGAGAGAGAGAGAACTCCATTTCTACAGAATCGAATCCTCTTTCCCTCAGATTTATTTCAATTATTCTTCCCATCTCTCCATCCTTTAACCTATTCACCACCATTTTATCATAGATAAGCCAAAACATTTTAATGCTACTCCTTTATTCAACGCTTACAAACTTTGTACAAACAAGTTGTAATTTTATGAGCTTTTATATAGCTAGCTCACAAAACTTGTGACAAATCTTCTAATTATCTTTATCAATTATCTTTAGCATGATTTCACGCTAGTATATAGCAGACTGCCTCTTCTCTACATGGTAAATGCATGTTTAGTGATGTACACGGTTAGTGTATTTTTATCAAGGGGTGGGAACAACAAAGAGTAAATATGTTTCTCTGTAAATGATCAATTTAGTTTTTATTATAAATTACTACAGCTATGCGATTAAAGAAAGTAGTAGTACCAATGGTATTCAATAAACTAAATATTTGATGTCAAATTATTTTAAATTTACAGTTGGAGGGTCAAATAATGATAAAGACGCAAAGAAAAAGCACACCCGTCCAACTTTTAGTGGTCACCAAATATTCGCTTTGGAAAAGACATTCGAGCAAACCAAATATCTCGCTGGACCCGAGCGTGCAAAATTAGCTTATGCTTTAGGAATGACCGAATCACAAGTCAAGGTAAGAGCATTTTATGTACAAAAATCCCATAATTAATTATCTTCCTTCCTAAGGAGTAAGACACTTTCAAGTTGAGAATATATAAACTCTTTATCAAAATATTTAGTCAAAATAAGTATTCATGATACGACTTATCATTTGAAATTGCTTTCAAAGAACAGGAACAAAGTCCAAGTAAAAGAGTTTATATTATTATCATTTAAGAAAAAGGAGGATTCCCGTTGAGATTAATATTGTACGAGTATGATAGTCATTGTATCTTTAGTAGAGAAGATAGAAGGAAAAAGTGAGAGAATAAACCACAAAACAAGAGTAGCTTAATTGGGTGCGAGTGTGAGTTGTTTTGCCAGAGTTAGCTGTCTTCCTTTGGATTTATGCGAAAAGTTGTGAAATTAGAAGATAAGACAGTGTGGAATACAGGTTTACAATAGAGACATAAATAGCATGTGAAGTAACTTCTATTTAACTCTATAACCAGTCTGTCTGTCTCTTTCTTAACTTCTTCTCAAGATTCATTTGTCCAACGTAAAACTAACCATTTGTGGTTTAATCTCACTGAGAAACACTTCATGAACAGAATAGTAATAATTTCAAAAGCGTGGTGGAGCCTAATAAAATAACAACAAGCCAGTTAGTTCTATTACACTGGTCTATGCTGCTACACTGCTGAAAGCTCAAAATTCTAAGTATCTAATCCGTTTTATTTAATCATGAAGATTTGTTTGTGTACAATTCCCACACGATATGACCAACCCAGTGCAGTGCAATGAAATTCAACGCGTGGGGGCAAACCATTTAGTAATTTTCAGAAAGATAGAAGCAGGGATTTGCATCCAGCATTGATAATACTCAAGATAAAATATGAATGACAAGGGTATGATGACAGGAAGTCAATAAGTCGAATGATCCGATCAGTTGCATTGTATCTTGTATATGAATTGAAATTAACTTTTATACCTCTAGAGCTATATACTACACAATATGGATTATTAGGATGCATTGTTCCACTTGCAATGGTCAACTCATGTCACTCATGTATTTATAATGTTAAGAAGGTTTAGTAAAAGAGCAGAAGGTCCTCATGGTCTAATAATATTTTACGTAGGAATCGAAAGTAACACCTGTACCACAAAAGGCTTAAAATTATCTGCTTACCCAGTGTGTAAAGCGGCTAGGAGAACCACCCACCCATTTCTAGTGTTAGAGGTGTCATTCCTACCCACTTAAACCCACAGTTATTAGATGTATATGTTGAGCTGTCTTTGGTATTATGGTTGAAAGAAGACCCTTCTTATTACAAAGCAAGGATTTAGTTGACATCCAGTTGACAAATTGGTCTCATAAAGATATTCATGAATATCATCACCACAAGAAGAGAGAGAAAGAGATATGCTTAGTTGATAGTACCGAGTAGATAGTTGGTTATCTTTAGCCAAAATCTCTTGAGAGACCTCCTCTACCCGTCCGTAGCCATGCAAATGTAGTGGAACAGTAGTACATACGGATCTAAAAGTGTCTCCACTCTAGACTTAGAATTACCTCTGAGAGAGAGAGACAGATACTAGTAGTGCAGTGGAATCATCTTTTAGGTTGAAAGGCTTCATTTCATAGCTTTACTACTGCACCCGTAATAAATTTCCATAGCTCATATTATACTAATGCTTCAGAAAGTGCTGAATATATAGGTACATTATTTTATTGAGGGCAAAATAGTATAGAAATAACAGAATTATATGCATGTAGAATGTAAAAGCTCCAAATAATGTGAAGGGATTCCACACTGGACGATTTTTCACTCACACCTGCTCACGTCTTTATGTGTATTGGAATGTCTAACGAGATTCTATTGCTGAGTTGACTTCAAAAGTGAGATTTCCTTTGTCTCAAAGCTTTTTTATTCTCATTCTTCTATTATTATCTTAAAGTTTTGTTAAGTTAACCTTTTCTGCATATTAGAGTATATTTTTCTAGGTGTCAAGATGTTTTTTGACTTTACTTAAGCATAACATTTATCTCTCTCTGTCCCTTTGTATGTTTTTACTTCTGAACCATTCATTTTTGTAATAAAAGCCTAGTTTCGACATTTTAAAAAGTGCTCATGTGATTTTAGCATTAATATTTTTTTACTGAAAAATTGCTTATAGATAAAGTTTAATCGTTTAGTAAAATAATTTAGCAGGTTGAACCATTACCCTAAGCATTGTCTATAATCATCCCCCTTGAATAAATCTTTTTTACACCATTTAGTCCATAAAAAATAATTAAAATGGTGTTTTCAAGTACATCCTTAAGTATAATGGAAAATAGGTGGGCAGGTATGAAACTACAGGAGTCCCTAAAAAATAATTTATATCTATCAAGTGAGTAGAACACAATGAAATAAAATTCCACCCATCCGCTGAGTGTTGGAATGACATTAAAAAGTATTTCTTTCCCTTGTTGTATGTAAAAGGGATAAAAAGTTTTTATAGCTTAAAGGGAGGCAAAAGGAATATAATACGATAAGAGTGAAATAGTAGTAATAATAATAAGTAATGAGAGGATGGCTAAATGTGTTGTATTCTACAGAAGGATAGTGGGTTGATAAAAGTTTTTATGAGGATGATGAGTTCTCTCCACCCCGTTATATTCAAAGGCGGAGTTAACCATTATTCCTGTTGAGTGTGTCAAATTTTTGGAACAAAATAGACCCCACAGTGGTCGACCCTAGGTTTCTAGGTTCACTGAAATCTCTCACGTCCTACATCCACTTCATCCCCACTAGATAGGAAGTATTGGAAGTTGAAACAGACCTTCTATTTCCCATTCACATCATTCGAATAGATTATACAGAAGCTTATCTTTAGTATGATGGGAGAAGAGGATGCATTAGTTTAGATTTCAATGTGGTGTGGCTAGAAAATGTGAAATCGAAAAAATTCATCGGGAGACCGTCAGTCCGGTGGTAGTAGACAGGGTCCCTGAATTCTAATATAATCCTCGTTTCGTTTACCATTTTTGCATATCAATGAACCGTCCATCTGTTAACTTTTATCAAACACAGTCCACATCATTCAGTCTGTTTCAATCGATCAGTATTTCATAAACCCCTATTGTGGTTTCTAAGAGTAGTGGGGTGGTGCAATACAATGCGAATCCCGTTTGAATGATTCTTTCATAATTTAATATAATACGCTTTTGTCTTGTATCTATTATGAGATTTTTACAAGTGTTACAACATTCTAATATAAAGTTTATTTTCATTTGAATAAAACTAAAGAAAAATATGGAAGCTTTTTTTAGACTTTTTTCTAAAATACATTTTGATTTGCAAAGCGTATCCCACACAGACACACCGTCATATTTATAAAACTAGAGCAGTTTTTTAGAAGTTTCACCAGAGAGAAGATTTAGTTTTAACTCATTGGATTGCCAGGGTCCTGGACTAAGAGGGTGGACTGTAGGGAATCACTCAGGTGTAATGAGTGGTAATATTAGGCATTGAATAAATAATATAATAATAATAAGCGTCACATGTCTACAACGAGGATAATGTAGCATGGAATGAAATTATGTATAAAAGCTATGAATGTCATAAAGTCAACGTGATAATAATACCGAATAGATCTTTTGAATTCGATGATTTGAGATTGACATTGGCATTTATTTTGTATCAAATTTGACTTTCTACTGATCGTGGCACCAATAAAATTACGCATGAATGACCATAAGTGAAAGAACAAAAAGGATCAATTTTCCATCCCATCGTTTTCATTCATACAACTCTGTTTCTGAGTTCTGACTAGATAAAAGTCTTTCAAAGCATCACGTTCATCATAGGGATTTTAACCGGGTAGAAATGGCTAAAGGTTCTGTGCTCTGTCATGTTTCTTGACATGTACACTCGGATGGTTTTTATTCCATTCCGGAATAAGAACATACCCATGCCATATCATCCCGTCCAAAAGTACAAATCAACCAGCCATTCTTTAATACCATACTGTCTCTTATCCCTATTTGTGTACTTAAGGGATCATGTTTGACTTTTCTCGCTCATTGAACCTGACAAAATGGTCTAGTGTTTTCAAAGCACCTAACTAACCCTACTAAACTGCCCTTATGCAGTACTTGCAAAGTACAAACAGCAGCTAGAGAAACTGTTCATGTCACTGTTTCGGCTACTATTTGTACCATTTTGTCAAATAACACTCTCTCACTCAAATACCTTTGTATAAATGGACCTTTTAAATTTTTCATTTTTTTTCTTCTTTAATCCCTTCAGTAAGTCAAACCTTTAAATAGATTTAATAACAATATAATAATACCGTCTACCCTTCCTATTTGAATCAAAAGTAAAGAGGAAAATTTGAGCACTAGTGAAACAAACGGAGAGGCTAAAGTTGGATTATGTGTTTCGGTCCTTCATAAGTATTTTATTTTATGTTTTATTGTTATGATATTATTACTGCAATACTGTGGGATAACTCTATAGAAACTTTTTTATTTCGTAAATGGATAAAGGGAGCGGAGGATC
Source organism: Isotoma decorata (assembly GCA_034698605.1). Taxonomy (NCBI): domain Eukaryota; kingdom Metazoa; phylum Arthropoda; class Collembola; order Entomobryomorpha; family Isotomidae; genus Isotoma; species Isotoma decorata. The sequence goes on from JAQGBU010000014.1 coordinate 35,859, forward strand.
TTTACTAAAAGGACGATTTACACTTCGTAGTTGCTTGTTCTTGTAGCTGCGTTTTGTAGAGTTTGGGTGCAGTAGTAGTGCAAGTCAGTCAGTTTAAAGCAATAGTAGTAATAATAATATTGCAGTGGATGTCCCATTTTTAGCCCGTTCTAGAACTTTGTGTAAATGTGTGTCGCTTTAAGTGCTCCTAGCTTTTTAAACCATTGCGTTCCAAAGAAGAGTCAGAAAATACCCAGAGATGACTGAAATATAATTTTACCTTGAAGTCAAGAGAATTTTTTTTAAACTTTAAGTTAGAATTTAGAACTTTAAATTTTTTTTGAATTTAAATTTTAAATTCATTTTAATTATTTTAAAAACAATAAATTCTTAAACTTTATAATATATGCCAAATCTAATCGTACCGTGCTAAATGGTACACTTTTTCATCGAGCTAAATGTCATCCTTAGACATGTTAATCTGGCATCCATATAGAGGTTTCAGTTTTTGCTTACAAACGCATAAACCCTAGGTTGGGCCTTTTGAGCTTCTTGGACAAGGTTTTTATCAAATGAGAATGAGACATATATGAAACATGTAAAGTTCTCAAGAATTCAGTATCAAAAGCAAAAAAATGATATTTATTTGGTAGACAGCCATCTAATAGTAAGTTGTTATAATATTCTATTGGTTTGGAAGTTTGAGTTTGAACGCCTATTCTAACAGTAGTAGAAGATAAACCCTTTCTTTTATGAGGAGAAAGAGATACTAAATGAAATCCCTTGAAGATGAAGATGGACCCATAATGAGTTGGTAGGGGTTTATTAGCATACAAGTCTTTTGTGCTTTCCAACCTTTTCTTCATATCATTCTTTATGCCCTGAGTAAAGAGCTTCTGTCGCTATTAAAAGGGACTTTTAATAAAAAATCAAGTCCCTAATTTTTTATGTTCTCCTTTCTACAATGCTCTTTTAAACCTTAATAACACTCCCTGTGTGAGTGAATGTACCCCACTGTTCAATCCTTTTATACAAGGTATGCATAAATTTGATATGCAGTAATTATTATTAATATATTGTTCGCCTGATATTGATATAAAGAAAGGATCAGTAAGTGAGATGATAAGGATGTTTGACAGATGAGGCGGGTTGACTTTAGTAATAGAGGATAGAGGTAATAGGGATATATCAGAAAAAAAGCTAAAAGTAATTCTTTTATATTTACTAATATTAATAATAATAATAAGAGATTATTATTCATCCATAGCCCTAGAGGATTCGTATCCGCATAATATAAATAATATAAACAATTTAGGGAGAGGAGAGAAAGAAATTAATAAATTCGTTGTCGTTTCATTAGTCCCATGTGTGTTGTGTTGTACCATCATAAATGTGAAGAATGATATGATATTATTCCTCTTTGAGAGTGAGCCTTATCAAATTAAACTGTTCGTAATCAAGCATAAAAGAGACTCCTTTTATTATTATCTTGTTACGTAAAACTCTCATCTCATTTGTTGAACGTGACTGACTGACGGAAATATGAGTGAAATAGACTCTATTTCATGGTATTGTACTTTGTAGGCTGTATATTCTATGTATGTACATTCATATACAATTTTGTTACTTGGAAATACAGTCTAAATTATATCCTTTGAACCATCCTCATTTTCGTTTATATATAAAAGTAACAGTGTCTGTAAGTGACGGGGGCGATTGATGGCCAATCCTTGGTCTCATATAATCTCGCCGTGAAGAAACGAGCTAATAAAACACACTTCTCTTTGCTGACAGAGACTATAATATTATTATATTTATACCTACACGGTATTTATTATCGGAAGTTGTAGCTCTCTCTGTATCTTCCTTTTTCTCCAACCTTTCTATCTCTTACTGAATGGCTGACCAGCAGCCTTTGGTATCATAAAAATCTCAAATTCCTTCGAAATGAAAGGGAATTATAGAGATGTATAGACTGCTGGAGAAATATTTTTGCTTGAGATCTTTGAGTGTCCAAATATATCGTAGGAGTAGGACTTTCACACGCATTCTAGAGGAGTAATGTATCTTGGACAGAGTAGTTGTGTAAGTTGTAAAGAAGGATGAACGGTAGATGATGAGTTTAGTATTTGAGGAGCATCAGAAGTCGAATGGGTTTACTCTAACAAAAGGAAAGCATTACAAATAGACATATCTTCTTTTTGACGACTCTATTTCCGTCAGGATGTTTCTCAGTTTTTGTCCAATTTTCACTTTTTATTGCTGTCAGTACTTTCCCCGAACCAATACCATTTCTACCACCACCGTCTATTTTAATGTGATCTGTACATTATTGTAAGATGTAACATTGGGAAAGCACAGAGGATAGAATCATTATTGAAGAAAGCATTTAGATGGTATGAAACAGCTTTGAGAATAATGGAATATGAGTTTAAATGATGATGATGAACGAAATAAAAGGATTCTGTTGGAGTAGTTTGTCTTGGTGTCGTAAGAGACTTGGCAATATTATTTAATATAAAATATCTACTACTTTCTCCTCCAATGCATTTCCACTTTTATCATATTTCTACACTATTCCGTTTAAACTATTTTCAAAGAGCTGTGAAGATTGTCCTGGTATTTTGGGTTAAAGATATGGGTTTATGATTTAAGTTGAATGAAGAAAAGGGATGATGATAATGATGATGATACAAGTTGCCAAAGTATAGTGTCTATGTGATGTAGTAATAAAGTAAGTATTATTTGGGTGTGATTCTGATGGCTTAAAGATGATACCCAAGGCAGCGGAGAAAGGAGGCAAAACGAGTGTCAAGAGCTAAAAACATTTGTTGCTAATGACTTGCTCTGTTCATTAATCAACATTAATTCCCTCAACTCTCACAAAAACTACATGCATCTCCCTCATTCTCTAGCCTTACTCTCTTCTATAATACTTTCAACTTGTCTTTAAATAATCTCTTCACTACCATCATCATGGTAGTCAAGAGATTATTTTGCAACTGCAAAAAAACTGTCTCTTTAAGAATTTCTTACTTACAAACCAAGTATAAAAGAATAAAATCCTTTTGAAAAGTTTTAAACTTTTAAGAATTACTTTTTAAAATATAAGGAAATGTGTTTGACAATCGAATTTCATGTTTTTTTTTATTTTTATCACCGTAAAATAGCATCTTATCTCATGTACTAAACCGTGATGATTGACCACCTAAAGCGCACAAGTGAAATCCACATAAACCTGTATGTACGTATGCATACACAGAATAAAGGGTTTCAATCTCGAATCCCTGTTTTATAATGAGAAGTTTACAAGGGGATGAAATGAAGTGAGCAAATAATCCATAATAGAATTAGTGAGGTGCTTAGGATGAGAATTTAGAGGATCATTTGCAACAAAATGATTAGATTTGGTGGATATTATTTTAATAAGATGGATTTGATGATAAAATTAAGTGAGGGACAGGAGAAATAAACCACACACTGAGTTTTCTATCATTGATGATATCATATTGCTATTATTATGTATTATTATTATAATAACCAAATCGAATGCATAAGTCAGTTTCATTGGGCCACTGCACTGCTGATGTTGAATGAACAACAGGCATGTTGTATTTGTACTCTCATCATCATCCAGTGTCAAATAATGATAGATGTGATGTACACTCGTATCTCATATCTAGTACAGTGTGTGAAACACATTATACACGAGGCAAGTCTGTGTGCAGGCCCTTTGGAAGTGGTGGTGGTGGTTGAAGTTGCACAATGCAGTGAAAGTAGTGTGAGCTGGGCGTAACTTTGATATGAAAGTGTAGTTTAAATAAAGCTTGGTCGGCTTAATCGCATAGCTGTGTAATTGGATGTGGGGTGCCTCTAATTCCACTTCATTTCTATGATAACAACACACCAAATTGCGGACATCCTCGCCTTCCTTCCTCCACTCCTCCCAATGCTAATCATTTCCTCTCTCCAGAGAATTCCTTTTCTTGTTTTATATTATTTCCTACTCTTCCCTAATACCAACTAACAAGTTCAAAAACTCTCTCCTACTGAAACCAGCTTAAACTATGGCTAGAAATTCCTTTTACATGTACCAAATACCTCATATTATACACTCGTTCTAAACTAAATACTACTTCAAAGACCCCCTCTACTCTTCTCCCGTTATCTCTACACACATTTTGACTCTTTTATCATTTCAATATAAACAAAACCGCTTGTGTATTGTTATGCATGACTTAAAGCTTAAATCTTCTGTTGAGGGATTCAACACAGAATATTTATAAGGATAATAAAAAATACCCTTCAGCTTTCTCCCAATGGATGCTCTGCCAATATCCAATGTCGTGTCCGTCTATTTCAAAGTAAAAAATATTATTGAAATTATTCAACAAATTATTTCTACATGTAATGATATTGTGCATCTGTTCCCTATAATGGATTCTGTTATTTCATTATCACTGTCATCATCATCCCTTGAGGTCGACTCGTACTTTTATGTTTCTTCTTAAGTTTGGCCTTTAAGATTAGTTTGTATGTAATTTAGGGATTTTAGCCCAATATACGTGAAAATACCACCATTATGATTTGTCCATCATTTCCTGTATTCCATCATCATCATTGGCATAAAGTACCCGATTCATTAACATAGTCACAAAGGATTTGGGACCTTAAGCTCTATTTTGCTTTCTTCAAAGAGAGATAAAGGACGAGTTACATGTGGACTATGGACTATATGATACCCTTCTATTTGTGGGGCACAGCTGACGACATTGTTCACATTATTTGTTGTGGATGGTGTGGTTGAGTAAAAGCATTTTCCCCTGTTAGTTCTACTAGTAGGTATATCACACAGACCAACCACTCTCAATGGAGTTTGTGGATTTACAAATGTTTTCTTTAATTGCAAAGAGCATGAAGGAAAAGCAAAAGAATTACAAGTTAATAGTGAGTCTAAAAGCAATTAAAGAAAATCCTCTAGCTCGTCTCTTCTCCTTTATTTTTTGTTAAATTTAAGTAGATGATCAATGGGAGTTCCATATGGGGTAAACTACATGCAATTGGCAAACACAGGGTATAATTAGCCTTGATTACCATAACAATAAGACGAAGCCACTACTACTCTGGCAAAGAGATACTAATAGGTCGACTGGTAGAGTCACTTTCATTCTCTTTTCGCCTATTCCTCCGCTCTTTAAGTGCCATCCTTTACATCATCATCATCATATGATGTGAATAAGGAACGGCAACATGATTTACATCCAAATGCTTTCTCCGTGAAGAAGTTGTTCGGGCATTCTGTTCATACTATTCATAATTCAAGCATTATGCACAATAAAGAATACTTGGAAGAAGTATAGCTCAACATTTTAGACTCTTGTAAAATTACATCTAAAACATCTATTTGTCTTAGACCATTATAATATGTAAAGACAGGGAAGGAAGACATGGGTAAACCTTTTACTACGTTTTAAATTGTGTTTGGTGCTATGAAACATGGACCCAAGTATTATTATATGACTAGATGACTACTATTGTGAGAAAGGTTTTGTCGGTTTGTAGTAAAAGCGATGGTGATACATAGCCCATTATGATTTTAAGGAAATTATAACACTCGACTCTCTTTCTCTCATTTCCATCCTCTCTCTTTCTCTGCTAAATTAAGCTATGAGAGTTTTAGATGAGAGACTAATAATATTCCAGCCATTTTCCTTTCATGTTTTTCCCATTAGTTAAATGAACTAGCTATTTAGGCCCCTGCTAGACGGACTTTGTTGAATAAATCCACTCATTCTCATGTTTTGTCGCCCAATTTAATTCACCCTTCATCTTAATTAATGAGCCATTTGTCTTGTTTCATAGGTCTGGTTCCAAAACCGGAGAACTAAGTGGAGGAAAAAACATGCCGCCGAGATGGCAACTGCCAAACGGAAACAAGAAGAGGCAGAAGGACTTTGTGAGACATCCGATCAGGAAGAATGCGTTGACCTATTAGATGATCATCCATTAAACAAAAGATCCAAATATCATGACGACTCTTCTGATCACCATTAATTTCTCATTTTTGACAACAACAAGTAACTAGTGGAAGGATTATGTTTAAATATCATAAGAGTGATTCAATAACAACAGTACGATCATAATTATCAACAAAAAACAGTATCCTTAATCCATTGCCATATTACCCTCTGAGAAGGAATCCGATTCTGTTCTGTGGGAAGGGTGCAATGCAATCGTAACCACCTTCTTCAGTCTCAGTGAAAGCCATATTGGAATTTCAAAAAGTCCTTGTCCTTCCAATTACATAGTGTTAACTTAAGTACTTAAGTTCATACCACTATATATTACAATTAAGACTTCGTCGAACGAGTGAGGTCCTCTTGTCACCGCGGTTTCAATCCAAAGATTTTTATGTCGTTTTTATTTATTCAATTTCTATTTTAAGTAATATCTAGTTTTTTATTTTTTAAATTAATTTATAACCTTAGACTTTCAGTTGTTATACAGTTTAATTAATTAAATAAATAAAATGCAAGAAATACAACTAACATATTCTGAATACTCTATAAGCCATGGGTGAACTTGTTTAAATCAGCTTGACACATTTTAATGAACTATTTATTCTTTTATTGGTATTATTTCAGCACATAAATTAAGTAAACTCTTTAGATTTTTTCAAGTACTTGAATAATAATAATCAACCCTCTTTACAGCCAATCGCCCAAATTTGAAAAGAATCCTTGACATACACGTAATGATAAATAACAGCTTTAATCCTTCATCGGGAACTTTTTCAGATTTAATTTTTACTTTTAAAGAACTCATTTTTAGCTTAAATATTCCAGACAAAGTACAGGGTCCATTTTATTTGCGTTACAAGTAAATGTATTTAGCAGTATATTAACGAAGAAAGCAAATATTAACTTTAAACTAATGTGGTATATCATTTATACACTGTACGACTAATTATGTATGGGGAAGTTACCTTTTAACTAATTGCTAAGTGAGAGAACGGAAAATGACTAAAAGTACACATGATACTTTGCATAAATCTCTAATTAATGCTTAATGATTGGTATCATAACAATAATTATAATTATACAGCAATGGCGTCAATCAGTGTGCAAAATATCTGTTAAAATCTCTCATGTCCTGAAATGTTTTAAGCTATGAGTAAATGATAATAGCAGATGTAGAAAAAAAGCTTCAAGAACCTTACAATCAAAATCTCTTTGTTTACTTATTGAATAGAAAGATGCATCATTTCATGAAATGAAAAATAAAATACACTTAGATTAAATAAGGTTTCATTTCATCAAATAACATCATTACCAAGTGGGAAGGTAAGGCACAATAAATGTACAGTTTGCTCAGGCTGTTCATCTTTGAAAGATGTCGACGTGTCATTCAAAGCCAAGCCTCACTTTGCATTTAACATAGGGGTAGAACCCTGTGATAGGCCTTTGCATAGAAGCCAGTTTGAAATAACATGAGAGGAGGAGAAGTGGCAAAGCAGTAGAAACCATTTGTTGCAAGATGAGATACGAAGGTGAATTGGATTCTTATCTATCCAAGAGATCAAACTGTGTAAAGCTCAGGATGAAAGAGTTTCATGAAATAGCAAAAACGGAAAATAGGATGAAGACGAAGATAGAGTAAAGGGATAAATGTTTATCTTGAAATGTAAGAAATGGCAAAGTGACTCTTCCACTCTCTCAAGTTTTTCTCTCTTTTGAAAGTAAACGTAGAAAATAAGAGATGAAATTGACATGACTTTGTAGTCTTGTTGGTGGGGAGATGAACCAAAAAGGTTGTTTAACCATCTCTTTCTAGTAGAGAACTCCTATTTATTATTATTATGCATTATCTCTTGTTTCACATTCACATCCATATATGGGATATCTACCTAAACCCATATTGCACTCTTTATGAAAACCATAGGCAATTGAACAACTCCGTCTACGTGTTACAGATCAATTTTACCTTTTCTCATCTGCACCGGCTACATTAACTCTTTCATATTCCTTTCAAATATTGTTTTTTAAGCTCAGAATCCATTTTTTATTATTTCATTTAATAAATCTTATTTTCTACTCAATTTTTAATTTATCAGGATTTTGTCACTAGAATTTCAAATTGTGAACCAACCTAACATTTAATTTCAAATAATCAAGGTTCAACTCGACCTTCAGCATCTTCTTGAGTTCTCTCTCTGTAATCACTGTGATAAGGGTACATATGAGTCCATATACATATATATAAATAAGGTAGATATTGGAGTTTAGGTAGCTGAAATTTTAAGTCAGAGAAAGAGGCAAAGAATAGTAGACTGATGTAGATTGGTAGGAGAGTGAATGAAAATGATGAGGAATTTTTTATTTGTTGGAGACTAGAGACAAGTAAGTAGAATAGTGGTGTCTTGAAAAGTAAAAAAGAGATGAGCCTTGGTATAGAAAGAGATGACGAGATGGTTATTTCTACTGGAGACAATCAAATTGGGTTGAGAGATAGGAGTCGGCTAGAAAGATATAAAAGACGCCTGGTTCATCTGTCGTATTCAAATGAACTTGGTTTTGCATATTGATTGTAAGGAGGTAGAGAGAGGAGTGCTATTATGATCTGTTTCACGGGCCCAAGTGCACTCTTACCAGTGTTTAGTTACATCAAAAACTCAATACACAACACTCATGCATCACTTTTTATTACTTTTCAACCCAAATTTACCCTAACCACCATAACATCACCATCACCACTATCCAAGGATAAAATAAAAGAGAAAAAATTATTATGAGAAAGATACTTCTCTCGTCTACAGTCATAATGCAAAACCTCCGCAGCTTGCTTTTATTAAACCAATATCCAACCTATTATTATGGTCTATATTATTTCTATCATGATGATATCATATTTTTATTTCCTTTACCTCCAAAAGGTTAATATTACCTTGGGTGTTCGTCTTGTATGACGGCCTCTGAATACCTATAGCAAATACCAGCTATTAAGCATCAATTTAAACCTTATGCTAGTCTAGGAACTGCCACTACTATCAACTACAGTGTGGATTATTTTTTTGTTCATAAATTGCATAATATTGATCTTCAACCTCTCATAATCATTATTAGTTTTTTACACAGCTTTCATTTATCTCTTGTTGTTTACAACTTCCTCGCGTCATAATATTCCTTAAATCATATTTTATCCTGACAGCTCAGCTTCCTTTTTTTATTCGTAGACATAATCAAGTAATTATTATCCAGTTGTTGGAACAGAGAGAAGACCTTCAATGGTCAAGAGAAGTCTGTAAGGGGCTTTTGTAAATAAATTTATTAGGGTGAGGGCATTGGCTAAGAAGGGTCAGTAGTATAAGGTCATCTACAAGTAATTTAAGCTCAAGAATAAATGTTCGTAAAGATGAAATCTGAGCATGTAGATCGGTCACTTGGTGCTCGTCCTAGGGAGATAGAAAAGATTGATCTGAAGATCAATACAAGTCCAAGTGAATCTAGAAGATTTTGGGGGAAAACTCTTTATTCCTTTTCCTACCCGGAAAACTTCCGGCCTTCATGGTTATAAAAGGCTTTTTTAAATTTTCAATTCATTACGTAGGGAATTTTTTGTGTATATTATTTTGAAACATTCAAATTTTGATTGAAATTCTTTATCTAGGGTTTTGAAATTACACTTTTTTAAACCAGCACTCTTGATTTCATAGGAGTAGTGGAGTAGTAAAGTAATAGCTTAATTTTATTCATCATTTACTTAAATAAGACTGTTTGTTTGATGAGCATTTTAGTCTAAGAATTTGATGCTTCAAAAGATAAATGTGTGGCAAAAAGACTTGCATTAGAAATAAAGATACCTCATTTGAAGTTTACTTTGAATTAAAATGAGAAAAAAGGTGTAAAACAATATTATTGAGTAAAACCTTTTCTGATGTCCTTCCAAAAAATGTTGGAAAGGAGAAAAAAAACTTGGAAAGTATTTTCGGAATGTAGGACAATAAGTGGGAATAAGAAGGGACGGATTTATAAGAAATAAGAAGAGAAAGGGTTAGGTTAGGTTGAATGGTTGATGAAATGTAGGAGGTTGTGATGGGGATAGAATATCATCATAGACGTAATAGAAGACGCGGTTTCATCCTCGGTTGATCCAGTTACTTGATAGAGGAGAAAGCCAAAGGGTATGGACTAAAAAGAGAAGGAACTGTAGGAGGACTACGATGGCTAAGTTGAAAGCTTTTGAATTGGTCCGTGAGTCTCTTTCTGCTTACTTTAGGCTAAGAGCTTCTATCTTCACTTCTAAGAAAAAAGGCTACTTTTACTAACTGTCTACTCTACAGGGTTACATTTATGCTCCCTTCCTTGTCTCTTATTCTTTCAACGATACGCCACCAAGATAAAGACACTTAAGAATAATAGTAGACGACAGATAAGTAAGAAGATTCTTTTCTCATACGACATTTCTATTACCTATATTATTACTCTACGATATCCAAGAGTTCCTCTCTCTCTCTCAATTTTGTATAAATATATATTCCTGATCCCTCTACATTGTTCTACTCTTATTTCTCCTATTTTTATTCAAAGTTTTACACTTGGTTAGAAACAATAGTTCATTTGAAAGGGGTTTTCATTTTACTTCAACTTTTAAAACGTTTTTAGTATCTAGAAACAAGTAGATTTAATATTTAATGTTAGTATAGGTATGGACAAAGAAAAGTCATTAACATTAATTTTTGGATTCCTGTGAATCCAAAAAGTCTAAGTCCTGTGAAGTAGGTGAAATTATATTTTTCACAAAAAGCTTTACAAATAAAACTATTTTAAAATGCCTTTCTCTCTATTCGTACCAAATAACATTTTTATTATTAATTATTAATTAACATTAATGTTATATACCTATAACATCAAAAGATTTCACAAATTTTTGATTATTTTGTGCTCAATGTTTTATTAAAAATCCCATAAAAGCCTTAGGTGAGACGCATCATGATCATCAAAAAGCTCAACAAGAGACTAACTTTTCTTCTATATTAATGATGAAGGTTGGCCTTCTATGAAAAGTTTATAGTCGGATGTGAGTAAGAGAAATAGTAAATAAATACACAGAGATGCTTTTATGTACAGTTCAGAATAAACAGAAGGAAGAGTTTATACATGGTTGGAAATAATAATGATTGCTGGAGGAATGATGATATGATGTTAGACCCACTAGTAGATACACACAGAGCCAGATAAAAGATAAACTAGTGATGGAAGAATGTGTGTAACATGGACAAAAGGAATAAAGGATAATACCATTATTAGTATGAGGAGAAAGGCGGAGGGAAAATGCTCTTGGATGAAGTCACTAAGTGGGCTATACGGACATTTGAAGGGAATATCTCTGCTTTCTCCCAGTTACTTCATACCCATACTACTACATAATATCTTAAATCCTACTACAACTCCCACCATCACCAATAGTATTTTCTAAAAATATTACTATCATCATATCACCACCAGCATCCTCAACGGCCCAACTCTACTTGTAAAGGCCCCAGTATTCGTAATACAATCAAAACGTACCGTTTATTGAAATGGGACCGTTTCTATCCATCTATAAGTATGGACTGCCTTAGACGGGAAATACAGTGTGTAGTTTTAGGTTAAATAGATCCACGTTTACTTCTATCATTCTTTCTATTATTGCTGGTTGGGTCGGGAGAGAGAAAGCGGTTATAAATCCTCAGCTCCATGGAGAGTTATGGATCCCAACTCGACATATCGTTGTTCATGGGAATCATTTGTATTAATTTTACCGATCTATCGAGCGATAGAAGAGAGAATCTATTGGCAAAGTACTCGTGAAAGCCTTGTATAAAATAGGCTTGAGGATCGTTATAAAAAATATTATCTCAGATATGCCACAATCTATTGGCTCTTCCTTCCTCTGTTAACTCTGTTTTCAAAACCATCGTCAACGAGATATTTTCTATGATACTGAGCTCATACCTCTATATTGATAGTACATGGTGCCTCTACCACTGCTATTATCTATATGTACATAATATTATTACAAGGATGAACATTCTCATCCCTTTCCTTCATGATGATGATGATATGGACTTCTTTTGGGCTTACTTACTTTTTTTTATATTACTCCCACAGCCAACACCGCTTCATAAGAACATTCACTCCGATCGTTCTTCTTTTTCTATGAAATGGACTACCACCAAGTAAGGAGCTTGCCGATATGGTTTCTATGGACAGGAGAAAGAAATAAGAGAGAGCCAATGATATGTTGTGAAACTATTACTTCACTTCTTTTTCTTCTCCATTTTCTCTTTTATTGCCTCGAAACTCCATTTCTTCCAACTACCTTGCTATCCCAACTAAAATACACGTACAGTGGATAATAATATGACATTGGTAATAATATCATCTCAAGCTCTAACCGACTTGAACGCCAAACTTTTTTACAAGTGTAGATACACCCTCTATTCCATTTCACCTTTGTATTATCCTCCTCATTTTATCATCACCAAACTCTCTCTCTCTGGTTAACTCAAACCTAACCCTCTATTAGGTTTATTCCCATCAACCGGTTTCTCTCTACTGGTGTTGACACTGACTTTCTTCATAACAAGGAAAGGACTTAGTAGAAAGCCTGGAAGAGTAACTTAGTTTTGTTGGATGAAACATAAAAGGAGTGTATGGACTAACTTCTAAGTGTATCTACTACTGCTGGTACAATAACCCAATTTTCTGGGAAATTGAAAGGGCATTTATTAAGGGATAAAGGTAAAGTGTCTTCTGTCTTAGGATTTGAAATGGGACATGAGATAACTTGAAGGAACTTTAAAGTAATTCCATACATGAGACCATTCACTGAACCTCTTCATAAAAACATCATGTCAGGTGCTCAAGCTTTGGATAATAGTTTCAGTACACAATTCTGTCCCTTAATCTAATACGGCTTGTAGACTGCGATACGTTGTGCGTTCTTGCCTTTTAAAAATGAGGAAAGTATCAAGTAGCTAAATAAACGGTGTGTATCCTACTAAAGTCCCTTTAAAATGAGTCTGAGTAAATTTTTCATAATTAAAACTCATTCTAGTTTCTTCATTAAAAAGAACCACATGGTAAGTTCATTGAACAAGTAAGAGAATAGATTCGACCCAGTTTAACCAGACTGAACGTGGACTTTCTCCATAGACTGAACTTGCTATCTTTTAGAGCTTCGCTGTTGCTATTATTACTACTGAAAGTACAATGTATTGCGTGGTTGCTGGTGCTCGTGGTGATGTCTGAACCTATGTAGTGAGTGGTACATGCTAGAGGAAAGTAGTATGGTTCTTGGTATTAAGAAAGTTTTCAAACGGATGGAGTGTTATTAGAAAAGATATACTATTAAGATAAAGACAGAGTGGGGTATCATTTTCCATAGTTGTATAAGTGGTGGTGGTGATGTGGGCACATAGAAAATAGAAAAAGAAAAGAGGAGGACGTAATGTTAATGATGGAACCGAGTTACTTAGCTCATAATGGTTCCTTAGTTCTCTTTTGGTCACATGTGCAAGGATATTTGCGGTCTCATTTTCCCAAATATCCATGTATAATAGAAGGGACCAGTCAGCTGGAGAGAAATACGAGCCAAAGGACTGGGGCTACTGACTCAGAAGTCATTAAGTCCACCTGTGTCCACTTCATATAGCATTTTATTCTACTAAGATCCCATGATCATACTCTCCAAATGCAATATTAAGCCTTCTTTCCACTGCCTCTACAAGTATATCTCTTATGTTAGCTTCAACGTCCACACTGGTATGAAGTGGTAGTAGTGGGGGCAGTGGCACTCAACTTATGATGTTATGTGATATGAAGTGATGAGTACCTAAAGTCGATCCAACCAATGTAAAGTCAATGGTAGTAAGCTGTGCAGTGAAAATAAATGGGTCCACAGATCATTGCATAAACCAAACAAGTCCGTCTCAAAACAAAAGGGAAAGAAGGAAAAAGAATCATTTCAATAAAATCTTGGATCCTCTTCTTTCTCTGGGTCTTTTTTGATGCATTTCTTCATACTTTATGACAACAGTATCAAGGATCATCCTTTCTTAAGTCTTTATTCCTTCCTTCGTGTAATATATGGTTGAAGGGAGTTATGGACAAACTACCTAACCAACCACAAATTACCACTGTCCACATTTCTTTCTCCGGGTGACCCTCGGATTTTCTTTGGTTCATTCTGGTATTACAATAATACTATCTTCATGATGATTATGGTGGTGCTGGCAGCGGTCGCACACTCGGTTATAACATTATTGTTCTCTACAAAAACAAGTATTTTTCGCTCATCCTGAGAACTTCATTACTTCATCTAAGAGTAGGAGCAAAAGCCACCCCTAGTCAACCTCAGCCTTATCCTTCGTGTGAAGAATGTCCTCTTGCTTCAAAATCATCTATCCATCCCAATTCGTCATCATGACTTGGCACATCAATTCCATCTGATTTGATACCCTTAACTTTTTTACAGCTAAACTCTTTTTTTTTTACTTCCTTTCTTCTCACGAACCAGCGTTGATGGCTTTGATGCACTATGTCAGGGAATAGTAATCAGAAAAGGCTGCTTGTCTATTTTATTCTGAGGACTAGAAGAACGAATTTATCTACTAGTAAATATACAGTTTATTTTATCATGTATCTTTTATATGTCCATTATGTATATGTCCGTTCTGTCGGATGTTCTTTTTTTAGAATCAATTGTATCTATGATTGCATTTTTATCCCGTAAACTGACAATCAATGTGATAGACTTATGAAGTTGCAAGGCTTTACAATTTTAGGGTATATTTAGTATTTATGCCATAGACTATGCTAGAGATTTACAATTATAGTTTACAGTACAGTACTATTAGACAGTATGAAATGGGCTCGTATTGAATTGAGGCGCATAATTGATATTTTACAATTTGGGTGACCATCCGTCCCAGTTTATCCGGGACACATCCCGATTTTCACACCCTATTCCGGTGTCCCAAAAATGTCCCGGTTTCTGAATTCTGAAGCGTTGCAGTTTTTCATTGAAAATTTTCAAACCATACTGTTTTCAAAAATACTAGAACTAAACCTAATTTTTAGTCAAACGTGTGAATTATCAATCTGTTTATTTATATATATATAATGCATAATTACGTACTTCGTTTCATAATATATTACACACAAACATAAAACTTAAATTAATTTTTTTCAGCTTAGTTATTATCTAATGCTTTCTAGTGTCTTGTTTAAGCATTTGTAGTACTTTTTTCATAAAATAACTTGTTAAGCAGTCTTTAACTTAACAGAAAACTTTGCCTTTTTAATGGGTGTACGGTTTTAAGGGCTGAATCATTAATTGAGCAGGGCCAATATAAAAAAGCCTATTTATGGAAAGGTTGATGCTTCTGAATTAATGTAGCTGAAAAATTGGTGACTAGTTGGATATACTATAAAAGAACTTTATCAGAGGGAAATATTATCTGTGAATGCTGGCCAATAATCTGCCATCAAAATCAACTCATCCATCTTAAGCAAACAAAACCACATGTGGCTTGTCTACCACCAGTACTACGTCCCCAGACACTTTGACACTCGCTCAATCTAACTCCACATCCGATTCATTCATTTATTTTTTATAACCAATATTTCTGATATAACCAATATTTACAATATTATTAAATTCATAAATGCTGCATACTCATTTATGATTGAGTGCAGCTTAGAGTAGTTTTCATATCAACCTTTCTTCTCCTTCAGATCAGTTTGCACTAGTTTTATTTTCAAGTTTTTGTGATCCATTGAACTATACTTTGGACCATGAACACTATATCGAATGCTCAGCAGTCATATAATGACGAGATTGAATGAAATATATACTAAAAACAGGTAGTAAATTTTACAGGTGAACCAAAAAGTGGTTTGACCCAAGGATATTTCAGTTGTATGAAGGAAAAGCTCTTGAAAATCATTTTACGATACTTCATTCATAAATTGACTTCATACAACCTAATAATATACGTACAACAATTACTATACCGTTTCCGTAGTTTACTAGAAAGTTGGAAAGAATACAATTGGAACACAATTATTCTGAAGTCTATTCATTCTGATCATGAGAGCCAGACCCTAAGATTGTGGCAGACGGTATGTCGCCTGAATCTGTCCATTATAAGCATTATTGTTACCATATCCTGTGTTGTGTTTGGGTGGGTGTATAGGAACTCATGAAACCTTGTACCATTCATTATATCCCGTATTGGATTAATAGGATAAACAGGATTAGTGTCAAGCTTCTATTTTAAATGGATTTCTCAGGTAGTGAATGAATACACAGAACCACAATCTCTCTACAAGTTGACTCTCTTCCAAATGAATGAGTAGAAATTCTTAAGAATTTGGTGTCAATCAATGAAGGAGCGGATATGAGGAGGTAAGTGAGAATAAGTCAAATGCTTTTAATACTCTTTACCTGGACAGTCATGAATTATTGAAAGGTGAAGTGGAAATGGAGTCCTTTTTGACCACCTGAAGCCTTAAGTAGTCAAGTGAGCTTAGCCTAAGGACCAAGGACACACCTTCATCCGTTTCATTCATAAAATTGACTATTCGACTTCTTCTCTCGTAGCTTAAAACGTATTATTCACAAATTCTACAACAACAGCTTATGGCTTTTGTTAGTAAATAATAGACGAAACACTTTTCAACTCATATTCATTTACTGTAGAAACTCCACAGGTTGTTTTTCATTTTCGAATTACCATTTCCTTAATAGTTTTAAATCTCATATTTACTTTATGTTGGAGAGAGAGGCACAGTTAAAAATAATAATAAAGCAAGGAAAGAAAATAATTTTACTAGCTTTAGTCAATTATGATTTTAAAATGTGGAATAGTTAAATGAATCGCATCATCAATATGATTGATTGCATTTATTTGGATTTGTTGTATACTGACATTTATGAAGTTTTGTTTCGTTTGCTTTAGTTCATGTATTGTATTTTGTTTCACTGACGTCTTGTTTATTTTGGTTTATTTATTTGCATGGGTAGTTAATAAAGGTACCTTAATTAATGTTTAATTGAATTGCATGAGGGAATAAAAAAAACGAAATAGCATTTTTGTTATATAAAAGTGTCTATAATGTAATGTTTCTTCCTTATTGGTAGTTTCGTTTATTGATTAATTAGTAATCTTTTCAAACTAAAATTCACGTTTATCAATGTCGAATATGCAAGTTTTCTAAATATGTATTTCACGAAAGGAGCTTCTGTTATTAATTAGTCATGTACGTGTTTATTTTAAGGTAACTGTCGAATACTGAGGTTGACATTATAGACTTCAATCATTTTAGTCACCGTCAATCATTCATGTTATTCATAGCTTATTATTTTAAAAGTCAGAACAGGATTACTATTTACTTTTCTAAGAGAATAGGATAAAGTATAAAGCGACCAAAATTTAAAAAGAACATGCCAGTCTGTCTAGCAAGTCACAAAGTTACAAAATCCCATTTTAATTTTTTCACCTCTGGTAAAGGATTTATTCATTGATCTGCCAGTCTAAAGTCAAGTCAGGTTAGGGATGACAAAGGAATTGCAAGAAAATAGTATTCTTGCTGAATAATGAGGACCCTTACATAAAGCATTATTGTCATCACGGCAAAGTCTAAGAGAGCGGCTGTCTGTTGACTTTTTAGGAGCAAATGACCACCATAAAGAGTTGTAAAAGGGCCACTCAATGTCAACCTGAAAAAAAGGATTTGGTAAATTGTTCCTCAAGGATGGATCTAGCTAGGGTAATTGGAAGAAATAGGACCGGAATAAAAAGGATTGGAAACTATAGGAAGAAGAAAAAGTAGGACGAGGATGAAAAAGGACCAAGACGCAGAACAGGAAAAAATAGGACGAAGGGAAAGATAGGATAGAGAAAATAGGAAAGTTCATTTAAATGTGAAGTTTTTAAATTTACTTTTGTCCACTGAAATTAAATGAAAAAGAACTGTTTTCTGATTTTTTTAGATGAGAATGTTCGCTAGCAAAGAAGACAAAGATGTATAAACCGACTGACTAACTCTCTGATTTACAAATAAAGTCCAATAAACTTCAATTGCACATCCCACCCGGAATATTGGCTTACCTTCACTATCCTCTTAATGTTCAAAGTCCCTATTTCCGCATGTTAAACTTCCGTCAATGAATGGTTTGTTACATTGGGTCCTAAATCGAAGTTTACGGTTTGCAACTCTAGAGTTAGTACCGCTACCATCCATCATTCGAAATGTACGAGTAGGAGTTAATATTCTTGTCGTTGGTAAGATTAGACCAACGAAACTCATTTACTATTAAACCATCTACAAAGTGAGACGCAGCACGTGAGCAAGTGCATTTCCATAAACTTCCTATTTTTTCCGTCCTATTTCCTCCGGCCCTCTTTTCCCATCCTCTTTCTTCCTAGAACCATTTCTTATCTACTTCAGGTGACGTTTGATATTTTCTATAATATTCAGCTAAATACAGTGTTTGTCATCTTTTATTCTGAAATGCATGACCCTCTCGGCTTCTGTGAGCTTAATTCTAAACAAGTTGAAAACTTATTAGTATACACCCAAATGGCAAATGGGGTACTTTAAATCCTCGGCTCCAGCCTGTCTACCACGATTTAAGGTGAGGCAACCCATTTCAATAATACACTGGATGAGTGCATTAAGGGACACCTTTTTCAATAGAAACTAGTAAACTTACCTTTCCAGATAATAATCTCCAGCTCAACGTTTTCATTGAACAAAGGTACACTAAATGTGAGAACCTAATTGTCGAGCCTGGAATTTCTAGTTCATTGACTAGAAGTTCTGAAAGACAGCGGAAATGACCTTTTTTGTAGTTTTCAGTCATACTTAAACATAATTGTAGAATATTCAACATGAACCGTAGACTTTATGATTCATTTATGAATAAATAATGAAACAGAACAACCCGATACTGTATTTATACTTATGTACTATGATACTTTATGCGAGGAAAATAAATTGAAATTTTATAAAAAGCATTACATTTTTTATCCTATATTGAGAGCAAGTATATTTTTGAACGTTTAGAGGACACATAAATAGCGAGCCACAAAATAGGATCATTTATGTTGTTAATTAGTAGTAAGTGTATTACGCATATAATACCTATTTGAAAAAATATTTTTCTATTCATTGATTACTCACAGGTGCAAAAAGAACTTAATGCATCCGGTGAAAACTTTCTTGTCAAAGGAAACAAAGCAGAATGCAGCAAAAGTCCAAACTTTAATGAACATTTAGACTTCTGTAACGAGAACGAAGATAAATTGTTTACTAAGGTCAGACTTCTTTTAATTGAAAATGGCATGCACTTTTTTATTCTAACTGCTAGTCAGTTGATAAGTTGAAGTTTACGACTATCTAATATCACCTCATGAGTTACAAACGTGAATTACTTTGTCATGAGATTAGAGAGCAATTGCAAAGTTTTTTATAAATACTTAATATTAATTGGACTTCAAAACCTTTCAAAAAAGTAATACAGAAAAATACCCATAAGAAGTTCGAAATAATATCTTATAGATTTATAAAGTTCGAAATTCAACCGTCACAAAAGAATTTTGAATTGGTTTCTGTGCATTTCTGAGTGACGTGTTAAAACTGAGTTTATGTTTTTACAATAATTTATTACTGATATTTAACTTTATAGATTAATTGTACCGTAGACAAGTAATAATACGTTATTTTCATTTTCAGTGCAGAATAAGCATGCAGTATTATATCCGTCGATAAATATAATTCGGGCTGTAAAACAAATATTTTAAGCGTCTGTGAGAATATTAGCCAAAATGTTCACAAATACTAAACTCAACTATATCACACATTATATTGCTGGAGAAATTAATTTTTTTTAAATGTAGACGAAAATAAAAACTTAAGCATCTAGCTGCAGATTTAGACAACAAGCATAACATATTTTAAGATTTTTAGGAAACCATTCACACATTTTGTAAACCGCAAGAGGCAATAATCTTTTCGAAAAATTTCAGTTCATGGTGAAATAATTCTGAATATTGAAGTATTATATTTTTAAAGTTAACGTTTTAATAGGACACGGTGAGGCCAAATGAATCTAGTTAATAAAAGCTAACTTACACACCTACCCACAGATGTGAATATTTGTTTAAACTAATCCACCATATGCCAGTACAACGTACAGGTTACAATCTAAGGATTGAACTTCATGATCCATTTAATATACGTGGTTCTTTACAATCAATTAACTTATCGTAAATATAAGTCCCAACTTAATCTTCATAATATATAACTTGTATTCCAAGAAAGGGTTTTAATTTACGATATCATATAATAATAACCTTAAAAGTTGCTACTGATATTAACTTTAGTTTTATTTAATTTGATCCTTTCGCTTCATTAGGCAATAGAAAAGTGCCTGTCTAGTTGAATGACTTAAGCTCTGTGTTATTTATTGCTGTATGCCTAATGTACTAAGTTATTGCTATTTGTATCCTTTTTAATCCAATTTCATTCCTCATTCATGCCATTCAAGCAAAACTGAATAATCACCTTGAATCCCTCTTTTCAATTGTGCACAGTTTGCTCCCATTCTTTGAATAAGTCACATACAAAAGCTTATCCTCATTAAATAAATAATGTTGACTTTGCAAAGTTTGTCTTGTTTAATATTGAATACTATTAGTCATGGTTATTTTAAACTCATAGTTGTCTTGTAAACAAAATTTTTACTGTTTGATTTTTTGAAGGAACAAATTATAGTTTTAATCAACTATCCTGTCATCTTCGCGTTGTAATCTCAAACAAGTATTTAACACTAGAATAAAAATTTGCAGATACAGTCACATGCCAGAGATGATGTCTAATGATAAAAGCTTCCATGGATTTTTTATATTGCCCTATTAAATAATTGAAAATCTCTATTAAAGGTTTGAATTAGTTTCCCCGTTACAGAAAATCGCCATCAACATATAAAGAAGTCATTAAAGGTGATTGAATGGTGTTTTATAACCACCTATTAATTTTAAATCTAAATTGTTTCATTTTCTTGGCTTATTTGCAATTTATTTCATACTGAAGTGAAGACACGAGTACGGCATACTGTTGCGATGTTTTAGTTGCTTATTAATAGTTTATTAGTTAGATGGAAAATTTTGTAATGGGGAGTTACAATAATTTTTTAATGGAGAATTTCAGCAGTTTTTCAAAGGAGATTTTGAATAATTTCATGAGTCCATTATATATAAAAGACATGGTAAAATGACAACATTAATCATTTAATCGTCTTCGAATGACAAGCTCATTTTATTAATAATATTCCGCTCCTATTGCAATACATTATCATCATGTACCTAAGTATCTACTATATTTCTTGTTTGTAATCCTTTTCAATTAAAAGCTTTTATTACTGTCGTTAGGTAACTATCAAAGCATAGCTTTAGGCAGAGACTAAACGACACAGTTGACAGTGAGTAAGATCATCATTGGGTTTAACATAATAAATAATTGCTATCACTGAGGATACATTTTCTTTTGAAATTACTTAATGTAAAAGAGAATTATTTATTTGACAGAATTTTTTTGAGATTTGAAGATCATGAATTAACACTTTTAATTATTAATTACAGTCGTTAAGCTGGATCAGTAGTAAGTCACAGCTTTTATTATTATCTAACCGTTTTTGGATGTGTACTGCACTTTGAAATCTTCATCATTAAAAAATACTAAAGGAAAAAGTAGTTACTTGTTTGTATTCATACATCATACGTAGAGTATGAAATAAAATAATTTAGATGTTTAAGGATTAATCATGAGCTTCTCGTGACAATCGATCATAATTTTAGATAAAGAAACGTGACAAATGTGCCTTTACAAATTGCTAAGAAGACACACATACTCCTTCTTTGCTTACCATATCACATGTATAAATAGTTTAATGGCTCTAATTGATGTTTAAGAAAAAGAGATAATCTTCCTTGAGCTGTTGTCCCTAGTTTATTACAGTCATGTACTTTAGCCGATGATGTACACTTACTTTACTTATATTTCAAGGGACTATAATAAATGATAATTTCTTTATACAATAAATACATTTTTCGTTTGTCTAATTATTATACAAAGCATATTTAATCTTTGGTATAGTTAAAACCTTTACAAAGACGTTCAAAGATTTAAGTTCTGCACTAATTCATTCTAGTCATAGTCTAGGCCTGGGCCCCTGAAACTTTCGAAAAGCATATTTGTACGTTTTGGACACAATAAGAAAGACTTTGGTACGTGGGGAAGAAAGAAGTATGTGAAATAGTACAACCACTCGTTATTTTAGCATTAATATTTCTTTTCTTAATTTTAATTGTTATAAATATAAACATTGATTAGCTATATTTTCATGATTGGAATGATGTTTTGTAAAAAACCCATGTATTTTTTGTGTTCATGCTTATTCATAAAACTTCTCATCTCTGAAAGTTCAATTATAATCGAGTTTATAATTATATATTATATTTAATTATTATGATTATGAATCAAATTATTCCACCACTTCTTTGCTTCAAATACGAAATAAATTACACATTCATACCTAAAAAAACGAGTAGGGAGCAGGGAAAATACAGAAAATGTCTGAAATATACTTGTAGTAATAAAAAACAAAAGGGGTTTTCCAAGATGACATTTTTCTATTTTTCTCCCATACTCTATCCAAATAGAAAGTATAATCAACAATATAAATTTGCATACTTAAGAGAGTGAATGGTTGATGGTGGTAGCCTTGTTGCCTTGATGTAAGGGTTAAGTTGCTTTCATGTTCCGTTGTTAGATAGATGATGAAAGTTGAAAGTATTCATTCATTGGAGACTTTATCCCTAGTGTTGAAGTACACGTAGATTTCAGTTGTGTCATACTATTATGCACAGGAGACAAATGAGTTTCAAGTTCTCAGTAGTTTGTATAAATAGGGACAATCCATCATGTAGAAATCTGCAATATTTCCTCCATTCACTCTACTGTCCTCCTCTTCTTCCTTCATCTGTCCATGTCTCATATAAACATCTAGTCCAAAAGCAAATTTATACCATTTTACTATTCTACAAAATGTTTTACTAGTAGTTTCCTTAAATTTTTTATTCCAGCTTGAAATACATAAGAAAGAAACAGAGCATTTGTACAAATAGACATTTTTTAGACAAATCCCACCCCTCATCATCATTTTTCTGGCCAAATCTCATCATCCCATTTCCATTGCTGCATATATATCCGCATGAATACTTTATCCATTCTTATCTCTATACCGTCTACACTTTCATTTCATCTTGCATGAAAGATATGCATGATCCATATGCATCTTGATTAAACTCCTACTTAAGTAAACCGTTTATCCCTGCAAGACAAAAAATAGTTGAAAAAAAAAATTCATTCAACGTCTTTTTTTCGTTGTATACTCTTTCTTCATATTTTCTTTCAATTGGAAAATTTCAATTGTTGGAAAATTAATTTAATTTTTATGGCTGAAATTTAATTTTAAGGTTTTTCAGCCTATCCGTTCGTCCTATGTTCACAAATGCTGCATCGTTTCACGAAAAACAAGACAATTTGGGATTCCCTTATGCTATGCAGATTCTTGATGAGGGGGATACAAGCTTAGCTTTGCAGCACTTTCAAATCAAGGTAGGAAGCTAACACGATAAGAATAGGAAAGGTACATTCTGATTTGTGATTTAGTTTTTCATAAAACTCAATGCGGTTATGATTTCCACTTAGCCTTGAGTTTTTCAGAATGGTTTTTTGAAATGTTTTTTAAGTGCAAATAAAATTGTTCTAAAATCGTCCTCATTTCAAATTAACAAAGTAGAATAAAATAGAACATGATATAAACGTTGGATGATTGGCAACGAAGAAGCTTGATATCCGTCTGGAGAAAGCCACGCTACTTCGTTACTTAAAATATGATATGAGCCCACTATGTTGGGACCATATTGTCCTGAGACCTTTTTGGGGTGACATTTTATGGGTACCACAATGTGATATACCATTTTGTCTGGAACCAATTTAAACTGTGCCTTTTTATTACAAAAATACTAGTAACAACAATATTAATCATTAATACTGCTTTGAAGTTCTAGTTGAATAAACAATTTTTCTACTGCAAACGAGTCAGGTTGTCCTATAAACCTTTTATACTAAAACAGTTTACGAATTTTTAGCACTTTCTAAACTGTAAATACCGTAAAACGCGATTTAGAACCCCATGGGGAGTTATTGTTTCAAAACAATAATTCAAGCCAGTTTAACATGAGGAGATAGGGACTTTTAACATTGGAAGGATAGGAGGGATGGGGCTTTATTCCGGAGGGGGTTCTAAATCGCGTTTTACGGTATATTATAAGTTGATTTCAATTTTAAAATCAATTCCAATGATACTGAAGTCGTAGACATAAAATGTCTGAAGTGCTTAGCCGTCTCAAATTACCTATATTACGCATTTAAAAAAAGGAGTTAGAACCGTCATCAAAGGCTTCAGAAAGGATCATATTTTTGTGTAATGTCGGCGAGCTCTCATATTTAAAAGAGTGAGAGAAAGCTGTTTAAGAGGAGATGTACATTTTATGCAGCTAGGAAAGAAAAAGGTTGCATCAGATGTCCCCTTGACATGACTGGCTAGATATAGGGTATGAAATGGAAAGATATTTCCTCTTGAAGATGCAAGTATTTTTTTATACCATGAAATTAGTCTTCATTATAGAAAATGACGGAGAGAAAAGCTGGAGTCTAATACTCGAAGCGTTTTGAGCTTATTTTCACTTTTTATTTTACAGCTGCTCCCAGTCATTTTTCTTCTTATGCATATCACCATCATTCTACTCAATTTTTTAAAGCAAAGAACTCATTTCTCTCCTTTCCTCATGTTTTCTCCAAACTAGGAATTACTTACCATATGACTGTGACACCTAAGCAAGCTAAGGCGGAGTGAAGGTAATGAACACTCGCCTGTTGGTACTAGTACCTTTTGCTAAGGGTGACTGTAGTGTCAGATGGAGGTAGCACAAAACGAATCGACACTTATGTGTTATTACGCTACAAAAGTGTTTATTTCTAGGTAGGCGCAAATCGATAACAATAATATTAAGAAAATTTAGTCGCAACGAATTCAGGATGATATTCTTCAATACTACATACCAAATTTACTCTTGACTCTTGACACAGCTTATGTCTTACAAGAAAATATCTCTCAACTTTTTACTTCACATAAATGTCACAAGACCAATGTTATCATAGTAAAGGAATAAAGGTGCTTATTTAATTAAATTAAATGCTCATCTGGCTTCATATATGTTGGGGAAAGAGGCAGAAATCTGCAGGAAAGGAGGAAAGAACCTAAAGCTATTTGCATAATAGCCAACTTTTTAACTTCAGTTTGATATTAATACACGATTTGAAATCTAAAACATTACTACCCACAGCTCAATTATGAATGATAGCGAGTTTTGATTTGATTAAAAAGGATCATTTACGCATATCTTTTATTAATGCAGTTTAGTTTCTGCTAAGAGTGGGAAAAAAATTGTAGCAGTACGGCACAAAATATTGTGTTCATTTTAATATTTTAAGTTCCGTCTGCGTTCGAAATCACTTTTCAATCAGTCTATTATGGTATGGCATTACTATATAGTCTGTGTGTGACCCAACTGCTTGAACGCTTTTAAAACTATTTTGCATCTTTTATTCTAAATTCTCAAATTATTCTCCAACTGATTCTATTTCTGCATCTTGTAGTATTATTATTATTTATCCGTTATCCGTTTTTTTCTTTCTCTTTTTGGTTATACTTTTTCTATTATGTATTTTGTTCGAAGAAAGTCGACATAAAATTACTCTCATTAGTGACTACTTATACACTTCTTCTGTACTGTGATTTTCAATGCCGTTTTGGAGATGTTTTCTAAAAAGTCAAAACCGAAATCTGCTAGAGTTTTCCTATCTCGTATAGACTTGTAAGGGTAATTTATAAATTACTTCTTGTCTTTTACTTGTAGTAATAAGATACAGGTAATTAAAATAACAAAATATTTATATATGCGTTAGCAATAAAAATGATTTATATGATATAATTATAATCATATTTAATTAGATGATCATATTATTGTAATATTAATATAATATGTTGTACTATTAAAAATGAATATACTCTACTGAAGAACTGACAAGAATGCTCAACAGAAATTTGACAAAAATTGTGATGCATATAAAGAATGCATGATTTGTTACATACCTATACTCATTTTAAAAAGAGGATTGATATGAGGAGTAATATTAATATTAAAGCAAATCCACCATACAGGCATTCACCAGCTTTAATGAAATTAATCATCATTATTAGTCTGCATAATGGACAGGAATGAAGTGATCCATCATTAAGGCCAGGAGGGATGAGTTGCATTTTCCTCTTAATAGTTTTTGACCGATGAGGTCCTTTTCATAATATAATAACGAGAAAATAAGAATTAAAGAGTCATAGGATGGGGATAAAAGGTGTAGAATAAAGAGAGAAACATTATACCATCAAATCACTACAAACGCTATAGTGTATTTATCTCAAAAGGAAATAAATGTGTGGTAGCTAAGCTGAAGAGAGAGAGACTGAGTACAATATTAATGATAAAAATAAATGTAATAAACTATGACAAATGGAAATAAAATAGTATCGTTAGTAGCATCGAAAAAAATGAATTGAAACATTCAAAGAGTTAATTATAGCGAATCCTATGAAAAGTTATGTTTTACTGGAAAAGCTATAGAGGATGGAAACCAGCAGGTTTCGATCGAATGGACCGTTTTTGAACTTGACCTTCCCTTGGACCCTAGGACCACATATGTGACAACATAATTTTAAATAGTTTACGTCATGGAAAGTTGGACCAGACGGGCCCAAGACAGACAAACAAACAGTCAGACAGACAGATTATCGGACATCATGAGCGTTTAAATAAAGTATCTAACGATACTTTTCAACGATACTTAATAATAGGCACAATACACAGCAATAATATTAAGGTTTAAGTTACCTATTAAATAAGTACTAAAAGCTGGTCTTTATACTTAGCAATTCATAGCGAACATAATCCGCTTGACAAATTGTACAGCAGGAGTCAAATAGAATGAGGTGAGATGAGATGGGCCAAGAGGAAGTACCTTTTATTGCTTGCTACACAGGGAACTATTATTATGTCCTCTGACTTTGAGACTTCACTGCATGGAAACACAATATAACATAAATGGGCAGAGAATACATTCACGTCAAACTCCATTCAACAATGGGATAAAATGGAAATTAGATAAAACCCTGATTATTATTATATGGCTTTGTAAAATAAACCCAAGTATATACTTTATGTGTCTGATTTGAGTTCACTGAAGCTGAAGGATGAAAAGAACAGCTTTTATTTATGAATTGCTACTGGAATCATCACCAACGCTAAATAAGTAGAAAATAAATATACCAATTGCATTGAAGTGGCGTAATCTAAAGCAAATTAGTATTAGGTTAATGCAATTAAGAAGTCTTAAGAATAAACGCTTTTCTCTAGGGTGTTGCTTTTAGACTTTAATTTAGTTGTGAAAGACTTTTTTAGCTATAGAGTAAGGTAAATGATATAATTAAATTTATATTTCATGATGGTCACGAAATGTTTTGTGTTTCCTTGTTTAGTCTTTATATACATCTATAAAAGTAACTAAGAAGTTTGAATTATTTAAAAAACCAGGTTATTTTAGGGTGATTAAGAAGCTGGGTATTTTTCGGATTAAATGCTGCTTTGAGATTTTTTATTCATTCGGTGGACATTATGTGTATTTCATAGGCAGTTTGATTAATTTTTCTTGTTATTCAGAGAACCTACAAATGTGTTTGATAATCTGATTAATAATTCTTCCCTCGGGTAGTTGCTGAGTTTCAATAAATTAATCCATAATTGAGCTAAAAATGTTTTGTCAAGATTCTCAAAGTTTTATGGATTTATATTCTTACTTTTCTTAATTGCTGGTATCCTCAGCGTCAGTGTTATTTCAAATCGTATTGTTTTATCCGATTGATATGATCAACATTAGTTAAGTACTTTTGGACCAAAAAGCATTCATAAATTTATAAACAGATACATAATAAAATCCTATGTACTTCAACACCCAAAGACTTCAAAACTCCAAATAACACAAAATTTGAAAACATTTAATGTTCATACTTAATAAAAGATCATCGTTTAAACCTAAGCTGTATTATTACATTTTATCAACTCTAAACTGTACGAGATGGGCCTAGTGTACAAAGGGGGGTGTAGCAATGCAAACATTTAATTTTTTTTTTAAAGTCCCAAAATTCTAGCAAGACATTATTGTGCCTATTTTACAATAGAATGGATTACAAATACAATAATTCATCGGATTTACTTTGTTAGCTGATATTACATCTCCCACTGACTGTCACTTAATATCACAGCAGAATGCCAAGGAGGATGTGCAAACTGAGGAATAATAGAGTGAACCATTGATATCTTTGATTATAAGCTAAAAGTAAATAAATCTATTTAGATAATCTGTCTTTGTATACTTTAATATTCTCTTCAAATATCAAATAAATGCATTTGGCTTTACATATGAAAAATTCTTTTACTTTCACCCACAGAAACGAAGAAGCTATCTCTGGGTGGGTAGATATTCTGATGTTTTGTTGTTGACCATAATGAATTTCATTTGATGGCAGAGTTAAAGAAAAGCCCAAAACGGTGTACAACCAAAAGTCCGAAAGTTATGCGTGATTTAGCATTTTCTTTGTAAATTTTCAGAAAGATTAATTTGATACAAGAGATTTATTCATAATATACATACAAGGAAATAAAGGATATGCTTTACAAACGAAATAGTGACTTGACTGAACTGACTAAACTGATCTCAGGTCTTTCGTAGAAAAATTAAATGCTAATGGGAAAAAATGTAGTTAGTTAGTGTGGCTTTGTGTTACTTACCAAATCACATCTCATCTTCTCATAATCATTATCATCATGATATCATAGTATGTAAATAGTGTGTGGTCGTGGGGTGGGTTACAAACGACGTGATAGAAGGCGAGCTAAAGAGACATGCTATTATATATCCTAATGAGGATAATTGAAGATTCTTAGATGACTATTTTATGGAGGATGTCAGTATTTAGTAGGAAAAGGCTAAGCGTGACGTGAGATAGTGCGGCGTATAGGTGATTTATCGCCTATAATGTCTTCCTAATCATCCTCGATGTTCACATTCACATCACAATTTTACTATCACAGTTATCTTGTTCCGTGTCTATGCAAATATACTTTCTAGCTGGTTTATTTTTATTACCTTCTCATACCTTCCTACCAGTGCAGTGCAATCCTTTTGGTAACTATTATATGGATGAAAGCATTAGAAAGAATGAATCCCATCTCATTATCGTTTAATATAATATTTATGCTATTGCCATTGGGATCATGATTTCATGAGACACGGCTTGTTTAAAATAGTTTTTTGACACACACAAACACAGAACGTACACACATACTCAAACATTACAACCGAGATATGAACTGGTATCTATAAGGCCACGCGACATGTGGATTTCACACCACACACTACGAAACACAGTTGCGCTTTCAAGGGAAATAAAAAATAGTTATCTAAACAATAAATGCAAGGACGTAGTTAATGCATGTATAATGGAGGCAGTTATGCTATTATGGGGATGCTAGAAGACCTATTAGAGGGTTTCCATTCATGCAGATTCAAATGGAAAGAGACAGAGAAAATGGTTTTAGAATACTATGGAGTATGAAAGGATCGTGAAATGAAGTAAAGAGATCCACACAAGATCTTGATTCTTGATAAAAGTGTCAACCGACGGACGAGAGTTTGCTCTGGTTTATACCATGAAGCAATTACTTCCTCGCTTACTCCTTGGCATCCTGTTATATCATCCTATTATATAATCGTATAATATTACATAGTCAGTTGGTTAAACGAGGTTGAGTAGAATAGCAGAGGAGGATGAACATTTAAAACGATAGAGAAAGTATGAGTAGGATGGAATGGAGTTAGAAATTGGTTAAAGGGTTGTGTAAAACCATGAAGAAACAGGACAATAAAATCCAGATATTTGGGATTAAACGGATGATAACAGACCATTTGGAGCACCGCAAACAATCTCATTATGGAGATATGACCAACTACACTTGCACTCAATCTACTATTTTCTCTTACTTAGCCTCTTTTGGTGATTTAGATTCTACGGGCACATTTTCAGATCCCGTTTGTAATTAAGCTTATCTCCTCTTTTACTCCCAGTCCTGATGGATTTCTCATCATCCACTAATATAATTTTCTTTTATCATTTTCCTTTGATGTTTTGCCATTCTCTTGGAATTCACATTGGGCAATTGTATTTCTACTTATTCCAAGAACTCTGTTATTATTATCTATCTGAAATTATTATCTCAAAATATTCATCTTTAAAAGGATGAGGTTTTCCTAGGGATCTAAAATCATTCGAGTCATGCACAAAGGTATTTCCTTATTCCTGAACTAAGATTACAATACTGTCTAAATCTGTGAGCCAACGTTTGATATAGCTTTAATAATTTTGCTTTGGTTTTCAAACTGTGTAATATTTTCTATCCCATGTGGATTCAAAATAACATTTATTAGACGTGTGCTAGTATTGTATTGCATTCATTCTTATAATTTAGCATCTGCTGGTTTTTAAAGTAAAATATGTTTGAATGACTTTGAATTCATGATATGGATGACTTAGGAGGCCTTAAATTTGTCGCCTAAACAATCATCATGAACCGTAATAGGACTTAGTCATTCTGTAAGCTTCTTTTCTTCTGAGTAGTCTCAAAAACACCTATTGACATATTGGTTCTTTTCAAACGGAGTGATATATTGACATGGCACTGTAGCAGTAATAAAAGAAATGAGTAGGAGCGATGTAAAATTCCCATTTTTCTTCTATTGATACTCCTTGAAGTTGTACACGGTAAATTGCAAATAGGTAGAATAAAAAGGACAATTGAAGAGAGCAAAAATAAGGGTATTTAGCTAGCCTCAAATAAAAGATCAACTTTCTGGTTGAGATAATTCCAAAACATTGAATCAATTGACACGCTTTCAGCTTTATTAGGTACGTATCCGTTTCTTTATATTCTGGGTGTCTCTATAAAGCTTTTCATCTCTTTAAGGCGATTTCGTATTAAATTCGAATACAAGCCGGCTGCTGCTGCTTCTAAAATTGATTGACAATTGGTATCGACGGAATGACTTTGATGTGCTTACTTTAGTTTTGATTGATTGTAGGTTTATAAATGGCTTAGCAGTAGAGCTTCTAATAAACAGATTAAAAGCCAGATATATTTCGAAAACATTTGGTTCATTTTTTGTTCTATTGTATTTACAATGCCTAAATATTACACCATATTGCTCGATACTATTAAACAATGAAATTGTGTATTACTGTCTTCTCATTCTTGACCACAAAAGGATTTAATTGGTGAAAGAAGAAAGTAATTTAATGAAATCACTATGGAATATTGGATAACATTGAATTCACACTCACAACCCCAATTTAATTCTTCTTGTTTCTAGAAAAAAATATTTGAGGTTTTTTGATGAATGAGACCTTGCAAGGAGATCAAGGTAAACTTGAAATTGCTGGGGTTGAAACAATTTTTTTGAAAATTGGCTTCAAATTAACTTAAGACCATTCAAAGGCTTTGAGCCACTGCTGCAGAATAAGTACTCTGGAGCAAAACAAAGGCAACAAAATGAAAGCCGAAGGTTTTGAACGGGAGTAAAAATTAGGTTTCCAATTTATTGAAAGGGCTTCCCCCAGGATCCTTCACCACCCTTCCGGTGTTTGTTGGAGCCCCCTTAACAAGTATCGGGAACCTACTACCTTAAGTTGACAGGTACCGTTTGTAATAGAAACTGCCACTAATATGTTGCAAGTAGGAAAAACGAGTCCTAATTAATTGACCTTTATTTTACAGAGTGGCCTTTGTGAGGTTAAAAATGGGAACGCAGCCTATTAATTGTAACTCTAAGTATCATAACTATCATGTTTATAATTAATCAGTAGCTCAGGCCGCTTCCTCCTATTTACCCCAGTGTGGGATACTGGGAGACCGATGTATCTATTGATTACACCACAGTCTGGAATGAAGACTGGAGACCACAATTTCCGAAAGCTTATGGTTATGCGTGTAAGTTGTACAAGCGTCATACCTCATCAGTTCAGAAGCTAAGAAATATTGAAAGTCTTCGACCAGTAAAAGGAGCTGAGCTGGAATGTAAAGTAAGTTTTTTGCCTATTTTGCCAAGATCGACATTTACAGATTTGTAAAGGTTTGCAAATGTAAAATAGTTAAAACTAACGTTACCAAGACTTTCAAAAGAACGTCTACAAATTTAGATTTTACTCACGTTTAAAAAAATTGGCTATATAGCCAATATCTAGGCAATGTTAAAAACCGAATCTATCAATTCCCTTTAATCTACATAATGCAGTATGTAATAGTTTTTTAATGCAGGAAAATAGTATTAATTTAATCTGATGGAACTTGGAACTCCAAACCTCAAGTTAAAAGTATCTTGTAATCTTGTCAATGTTAAGTGTGAATTCGTTAAATAAAGCTTGGCGTAGTTGATAAATAATATGCTGTTTGATTCCCATTTTGGATTTTGAAAGTATGAGAAGACCTCAGACGAAGCAGAATAGAAAACAAAAACACAAAAATAAGGATCATGAAAAGGATCATCTATTCAAATATTTCTACAATGACAAATTAGAGCATGCATTACTGAATAATAAAATAATCTTGTTATTCCCTGCCATTTGGGTTGCTAAAGAGCAACTAATAAGAGTGATATGAACCTCAGTCAATAGAAATCTACAGGGTAGTTCATTCATGAACAGGAAATAATTTTTAAAGTCAGGGTCATAAAGGAAAATGTTTAAGCATTAAAGATGACAAAAATGAGCAGCTGATTCAATGTAACGAGAGGTCTATCAAAAGATTCAGTGAAATATAACTAAGTAGAAAATAACATAGAAATAGAAGAACAGCACAAGCCAAAAGGACTTTGAAAATAAAAGACATCTCGTTTCAATGAAAGGACCAATTTCACAGCACACAGACCGCTGCTTCTCATCTATTCATTCTTTAACTCATTGATGAAAAGTGGTCCATTCTGGTCCCATAGTTTACTCATGAGAAGGCATCACATTTTACTCGAAAGCTACTTTAAGGGACAAATATGAAAAAAACCGACCATTGAATCATTTGACTTTACAAACCTTTATTTAACAAGATACTAATTGGGAGTCCTAAACGCTCATAATAACTTATAAGAAACCTATTAGTTGGTGGATGACTACGGTAAAAGTACAAGAGACCACTTATTGTCAGCAATTGATCAACCCGGCCTATAATCCCCTTAGCAATGAACATAACCTTTTATTTAAATAAGATAAAAATCAACCCCTAAAATTAACATTTGAAATGAAGTTTTCAGGTATTTTTGGTACAAAAAGATACACTATTTAACAAATTAATATCTTAAAAATTAAAGGGGTTGGGTTTACTGGGCATCAATTTACCTATCCATCGATTATTTTTTTAATTCAAAAATAATTTCCTACGAACATACACTCATGAAAGAATATGTCTCATGGTAAAACAAAAGCAAAATACAAAAGAATAATATAACCGTAGCTCAATAGTATTCAAAGTAGCATATTTAATAATGTTTGATCCTATTACATTTTCACCAAAAGACAAAAGTACCAGGTTCCAGAATAGTCAAAATCGCCCCTCTTTGATAGCAATAAAAGAAGATGGAGTGGAACAATGACAAAGGGACAGAAGGAAAATGGGTGATGTCTTTTATCATAATAGCCATGAAATCTTCTTCCCAAGAATAAAGAAAGCATCATTATAGATCTTCTTTTACTTATTTTTTGTCCGAATTTATCCTGTCCAAGAGTCAGGAAGAAATTTCATGCATCGGCTCTTGGGAACTGATCAAAATGGACAAGGAAAATGGACAGCCTTAAAATAACGTGTCACATCAAGTACAATGTGATAGAATAATATTTAGAGCCAAGATACACACACAAGGTCAAAAGCCGACTAACGATAGGTGTACTTTATATTCAAAGTTGTTAGGATATTATATGGAATAAAATGGTCAGTGCAAAAACTTACTTTTTTTGTTTATGCTCTAAACGAGGGAATTAGATATCCTGTGAAAGCTAGTAGAATTCAGTGAAGGGAGAAAATGGTCGTTAAATGGAGTGGATAAAAAGGCCCAACAGTATGTGACCTAATGCACAAGAATTTAGCTGACAGATAAAATCATCGGCTACAAGACACAATGTATTACTTACCAAAGTACTAAACAGGAACGTTGATATTACGGTTTCAATAATCCAAGCTCTATAATACTACTTATCCATCCAGTAGTAATAAGAAATGGCTTTTAATACTACAATATGGCTATGGGATGATTCCTCTTTTCTTACGCATCTAAATAACACAAAATCTCTATTCATGTGAAAAAGCACTTATCAAGTTCGAGCAAACATAACCATTATTGAGACGGAGTAGAATGAATACAAAATATTTTCATACGTGATCCTCTAAAACCTCCAGTGGATCATTTCATCATCGTAAAATTTAAGAAACATCTTATGCAATTATTATCCAAAAATTCTACCGACTGCCACCCCAGTACACTAAATAATAATAACCAAACCCCTGTGATAATGAACATATTATTTTTATCCTTCATGTATAACTGAAGGATGGCTTTTTCCCAGGATATTTACAGTTTGAAATTAGTACATGAAACATTTAAACAGAAGTACAGGAGTGTTAAAAATCAATTATAGGTTCCTAATATTGTGTACCATAAATTGATCCATTATTCGAAAAATATTTCTTTTCTTTTTTCGGTTGATTTCTTTCTAAATCTTATTATATTACTGGAGTTTTAAGGTAGTTATTGGTTTTACTCAGCGTAAGTCTTATTGATAATTTAGCCCAAAGTTGTAAGGAAAAGCAAGGTCAATCATTTCAAGTAAATATTCATTACATTTCCAACTGCTCGACATTTTATTTTAACAAGGTAAATGGTAATATAAAATTCATTTAACGGCTTAAGGATTTTAATTAAGAAATTACTAAGACATGAGATTGAACCAACATATATACCTATGTGGTAATATTTCATACAGTTTTGAACCTACGTAAAGTAACATTATCGTATCTTATATTATAAGACTGACGAATCAAAAACAATTTAGGAGGGCAGAAATTATTAATTTTTATTATATTTAAAAGCGAATAGTAACTATTATTTATAAGCTTATTTGATCGTCTTTGTTGAAGCAGTTGATAGTTGATTCTTAACTGAGCAATGCAAGTGATTAATCTCAAAGGCAACCCTCATGTCGAGTGCCTCAAACAAAAACCATTCTGGTCCGTCGCCTCTCTTCAACTTGAAATCCGTACAACTAGATTCATAACAGAGTGAGTACTCTTGTGAGTTCAGATGAAGTTATAAACTGTCAAATATAACAAACTTCCTAGATCCTCAACTGAAGTCTCCGACTGCCTTAAAGCTAAGGATTCGATTTTGTTTCTTTGCCTTTACGAAGAAGGTTCATGTTTAAATTGACTGATCAGTGTCAAGAAACTTATAGCGAGACTTTTAAGCTTTTCTTAACGTTCTTAAATCAACTTGATGATATTCTGGTATTGCATATCTTGTTAGTCTTGGATGATTTCAATCAGCATTATGCATTTCTGTTTTACTTAAATACTTAAGAACATTTCAAAAATTCGAAATGAAGTTGGAGTGACTCGATCACAGATTAAAGCGTTGGAATTAGAAGCAACTATAAAAACGGAAAAGTTTTCAAAGTTATTGATCTACATGGTTTAATTTTCCTTTTCAGATTTTGTCAATGTTAAATCTTGCAAACAGATACACCTCAAATCACAAGGTACACTTATCAAATTATACGATAAACCATTTAATTTCTACAAATTTCCTAATGTATTTATAATTACCCCGGGTCTAAATGATGTTTCAGACGTTAAGTTCTCCCCCCCCCCCAAAAAAAAGTACACTTTATCTTACGCTAAAGGTTGTTTTGTATTTCAGTATAGGTTAACTTTTTATGCCCATTAAGAATAAAAAAAAGAAAAAAAATTTTAAAAATGCTGCTGCCCATTTAAAGTGTCACCCTCTCATCACATTGCATTCTAATATCATCGAATTCGATAATGAAAGATGGAAGACGTACTTTTCTTTCGTTACACTTCGACTTTACACTTATTTGTGTCAGGATAGTTTCCGCTAGGATGAAGTCAGAAACAAACATTAATTCACTCAAAACTTGTGAAATAACTATCATGTCCGATAGAACAGAAGATAATGTAGTTCATTGTTTGAAACCTGGTAGCTTATGTAAAAGATTGTTACAAGTGTTCAATGGGACAAATGAAAAGGTGAGTGAATGCCCGCATGAATATTTTATGAATATTAGCCCGAAACCTAGGGCTTCAAGTTTGTTTTTATTCAATTGTCTACAAGCCCGAAACCTAGGGCTTATGTATTTGGCATGTTTCTCTGTAGCTTGTTTTTAGTAAATTTGGAAAAAAATTGATTTGAAACATTAACTCCTCCTGGAATAACCCCCGAACCCTTTTTGGAAGGCTGAAACGTTAACTCCCCCGGGGATTCTAATTCGATAAATACGGTGTGTTAATTACACTAATATTTTGAAGTTACTCAAATGTAAGTTTGCATCAAAAATGATTGTGATGTATATAAATTACGTCTGCCTGAAGAAAGTACATTTTTAACCGAAGCGAATATAATAATTTTGTGGAGTTCAACACCTTTACCTGTTGTATAACAAAGGTAGCTACTTCTAAAACTACGAGTGCAGTTTGAGCCAAATATTTAACATGAGATTTGTTACAAGATTTTAACCTATGCAAGGTATAATCTTTACTTTAATCTTTATTCTTCTGGTATCGTATCATTAATAATGATAGGCTTGTATACGCTGCATACAGCAATTATTGTTAGTGTAATGTCGATGAAATAATCCTTCCTATCTTCTCTTCAATAAAAACCTCTTAATGTCAAGGAATATGTTTGAAAGCAAACAACATGAATTTAAGAACGCTGTTACATGACTAATCGATGTTGTAAACTTATAACACTTAAATAAAAATGGAATTAACTTAGGTAACTTAACTTAATCGTTGCGTTGGTAAGTTATCAATTATGATTATATTATACTGGTCGTTTTTTTCGTTTCTAAAAATCTCGATATTTCCAGATTTCCTTTTTTCTCAAAAGCTAAGAATCTGACATAGATATAAAACCCGTTGAAATGAGCTGAATCTAGTTTAATCTAGTTCTAAGAGCTTGACTAAGGGTGAAATTACAACGCAGCGACCTGATTATACTACACTCTTGGGCGTACCTCAGCAAAAACATTACACGTTATGAATTATGAATAAAATGTTGTAGCACAATTTTGGAACGTAGTTTCCATCCAGTTTCCCAGAAAGTTATATCCAATGAATGAAAATGAATGTCAATTTTACAAAACAAGACTCATCGCTGGATATGGACAGTGTTCCCTTTTTCAAAATTCTTGACATGATACCTACTTTGAAGATGTTTACTTGCAGTTCTACTTGATTAGAGCATGAGAGTAGAAGCGTTTGAATTGTTATTTTGAAAAAATACGTAGGTGGTAGTAGAAACCACCTACGTGCTACAATAACACATCAGTGTGCCATACTGTGAGGTACAAATGTACCATCAACTTCTAAACGTCAACTATGATTAGCTGAAGTTATTAGGCTGATTAATTTTCTCTGAAGGTAGAAAGGTTGCCGCATTCACAGAGTTGAAGATAAAGAAATTGTGCTAAAATCCTAATTTATTCTAAAATGAGATGTAAAATAATTCCTTTAAATAGGAACAATTGAAGAGATGGTTATTAAAGTAGTTCAGGTATTACATTTTCCCCCCTCAAGGGCAGCTCAACCCACCATATTTACCTTCTCCATCACTACATCCTAACAAAAAAGTGGGTGCTCTTAGAACAAAGTAATTGGTATTCACTGATCCTTCTTAAAAATCTCATCATACGATGTGCAAAGATGAATGTTTTCCGAATTCCCAGCTTGTCCGTAAACATAAATCTATTTGCTTTTGTAGTGTGTGGAAAGAAATGTTATGAATTCTTTTCCCCTTTCACCGAATGAAATATTAATACTTTCCTACTTTGATGTGTGAGGATCTCATCTTCACCATCTACTTACTTATGTTTGAATTCAGATCGTAGCTTTTAATGAATTTATTTTTATATAACTGTTTAAGAATACCACAGAGAAAAACAAGAAAGTATATTAACTCATGAATAATTGCTGATCCTAAGCCACTGGAATATACGGGGTAGGCGTGCGACTACTTTAAAATTCAATTTCTTGAAACATCTTTGACATTATTAGATGGACTCACAAAGAAAGCTGGGTACCTGATGGATTTCCGCTTCCTATATAAAGGCGCTTGCAACGGATGAACAGCATCATTCCAACACTTACCAACTTACATTCCCATTCAAAATTTGCTTCAAACTTGGAGAAGATTTTCCACAGATTTCCGTCAAAATGAAGAGCTTTTTGTTCTTGGTACTCCTCGTTCAGTTTTCTTTCATCGCAATCTCTGTTGCCCAGGTAAATTTTAAAACTGTTTTTGACTTTTTTATTTAAAATCAAGGAAGTTCTGTCAAATTTTTACTCATTATTTTACTCATTATTTACCTTAAAGATAACCTTCACAAGGGAATGGGTCACAGGGAAAAGGTCTCCTGTCCCCAAAGTAAAAGTCGTGGCACACGAAGAAGATTTCTGCAAAAGCCTTATTCCAGCCATGGATTATTTACTGGAGGTAAGAAAGTTTTCATTGGGAGCCTCAAAATGTTTTTTTCACTGATTTCTAATACCTAAGACACAAAATTAATTCATTGCAGGCAGAAAAAGCTCGTGAAAGAGTTTGTGGACCTCCACCCAAAATGGCCATTCCAAACTCCTTTGTTTGGAATCGTCCCTTGCAGTGCAATGAAGTACCTCTTATACCGAATTCAGATCAACCCATCATTGAAACAAGTAATTCCGAGGGTGACTTTACAGGACGAATTCGAAAATCTACCTAACGAAGTTACCCCACCACCTTTTTCATGGAGTATATAAAACCTAGAGGATAATATACACATAAAAATTCAAAAGCAGCAGGAGAAAATTCCCTGTATTATTGTTGTAATAAGTAGTCTATAATGCATTATTGTAGAGTAAAAGTTTCTGATTGAGGAAACCAAAAGTATATCCTTACCATTTAAGAGTAATTGTTTGCTCTTGGTTTGAGAGTAAAACAAAATTTTATAATAAAAATGATAGTACATACGATATCGATAAACAAGTAAATGTAAACCTAGAAAAAAATGTTTGTGAATTTTATTCTCAAGCTGAGAAATGGTAATTTAGGAATTTCATCCCTATTTAATAAACTTTATGCAATCTGAGAAATTTCCGATAGCTTACGAAAACATATTTTTAAAAGCTTTATGGTGTTTGCATTGGCTTGCAAGAAATATGTAATTATCTTTCCGAACTTACTTTGTAATTTGAAGGGAAACAAAAAGAGTTCACCATTCCCAAGATTCCCCTGGAAAAGAAGTCGGGTTAAACAGCTTTCTAATTCACTTGTATTTATTGAAAATGAAACGAAAATAAACTGGTTAAATTGTTTGATGTCAGCATACAAAAATGTAAAGATAAAGAGTGTTGAAAGTTAATTCATCGTATTTAATACCGATCATTTTATAATTTATAAGACTCAGCGAAATTAGTGGAGATGGGTTTCATGGAGTAATCATTTTGCATATGTGTGAAAAAAATTACATTCATATAATTAATTCTTTTTACTAGAATAGTTACCTATCCATTATTATTTGTCTATTTATACATCTACGACAAACATGTAGATTAAGATCATTATTAAAATCCCATCAGTCGTCATTGTGAAAGGTTTATGGAGTAAGTAAGGATTTTTTGATGGTTTTTAATCAAACAGGCCCAAAGAAAAACGAAGTAACGGAAACCTTGGTTTAAAACCCCCCTGGATATTAACCTCGCCCTAAATAACACGATCCGCATGATAAAGGACATGCTTGATTAAATGCCGTCTTCGAATACGTAACCCAGTTCTATCCTCATCTGCAAAACGACAACTT
Source organism: Isotoma decorata (assembly GCA_034698605.1). Lineage (NCBI taxonomy): Eukaryota > Metazoa > Arthropoda > Collembola > Entomobryomorpha > Isotomidae > Isotoma > Isotoma decorata. The sequence continues at coordinate 76,290 of JAQGBU010000014.1, forward strand.
TTTTAAACCTTTCGAGTCACATCAATTTTTAACCTAAAAGGCACTCATGTACAAGATAACCATCAACTTAATTACGCCTTACGGGCTGACTATTTTCCAAAAAAATATCTACATTACCCAAGCCAGCAATCTCGAAAGAAACCCCCTGGCCCAAGCAGTTGGGGCAAAAGTATTTATTTTTGAGCTGTTTCCAAAAATCCTTAATAGGATGATTAAAATGAACCAAGGTCCTAAATTAAAATTAAACAATTAGAATACCTTTCAAGCAAACGATAGAAAAGCGTAACGAAACGCTAGTATTTCAACACATGGTTACTGGGATACCCAGAAGATTGAGTTTCTTTTGGTAAGCAAGAACAATCAATTTAAAGAGGTAATAATAAAAATAATAATAATAATGGCTTTATTGTCTGAAGGTTTACAGATAGGAATCTTCCTTACTGATTTCCACCTAACGACTCTGAAGTTCATTCTCGTCAAAGAAAACATTTTACATAACATTAATAATAATGATAATAATTTACAAAAAGAGTTAGTTAAATTAGGTCTATATAAAAATTTGGAAGAACAAGAAATGTAAAAACAAAACTTTAAAAATTAAATTTCGGATCGATCGCAAGTTATGCATTGATTTAGTTTGTATTTGAACAATATAAATTTGTCAGAACATTTTACGTCATAAGGCAATGAGTTTCAAAATGAAATCAGCCTATATTTCATACTAGCTTTATAAAATGATGACTTATGGATAGGTATAACAAAATTTACTGCAGATCGAGATGATCTATGATTTCCAGAATGAGTTACAAAGTTTAACAAAGTTTCTGGTAAATTAACTGCAAGCGCATCATTGCAGTAGAGATGGTACTACTTTTTTAAGAAAGATTTGAGTAACGGATTTTTGTTGGTTAGAGTAGGTATCATGTAACTGCAATTTATAAAGTGTCGTTACTTTTAACTCCACCAGACTAAACCTAGGTTACAACATCTGATTTATTCGACACAATTAAGATGTGTCCAATAATCAAATAATTGATCCTCTAAAAATGTTATTTTCTAAGCCATTATGATGAAATATAAAACGTTTTACAGACATTTTTGAAAGTCGCAGAAGAAAAATGAAACTGAATTTGACACAGCAAATCCTCCTCGGATTAACCCCTGATCCGGAAAATACCCCTCCCTTTTTGGTGGGTTGAAACTTTAACTCCCCAAGGGTTCTAATTCGAATAAATGTTACTGTTCATATCACCGTTTGTCACTTCAATTTCAGATTTTTGAATTTAAATTCCAGCGATATTATCATGTATGAAGGCCAACTCCTAAAGATTCATTTTGGAAATTTTTAAAGTACAATAACAGTTTGACTTGAGACACTTTTCAGAAGAAAGCTAAACTTTCTTTCCATACATAAACGGTTCAAAGGAAAAAGGTCGTTACTAAGAAATAGCATTAGCCATGTCCTCTATCATCGATAAAACCATATTTTACTTACGAGAAAAGAAAGTTTAACACGGGATGAAAAGAAAGTAGGTAAAATCCTTGATTCTTAGTTTTTCCAAGAGGGTGCGACGCATGGACAACGAAAAACCTGCTACCTTTCTTTCCTTAACGAAAAACCAAAACTGGTATTTGAGGGTAACTTTGTTTCAGGCTGCCTTGTTTCATACAGAAAAGAAACCTTTTTCTGCTCTGGGCAACTTTCCTACGTAAGGGCAACCTGATATTCCTGCATTTTAATTCTAACAATGGTTCTTCATTTGTCACTTACTTGCCATCAGACTGAAAAATGGTTTGTTCGTCGATGGATTGCATATACGAAAGATTTGGCTCCGTATCTTTCGTATATGGATGGATTGCTAGCACTAATTTATCGAAATAGTTCTTGTTTCCGGTTACTACTAATTATGGCTTCTTGATAACTTGTAAACTGCACTTACTAATTAACTAGTGGCCTAGAGAGGTCAAGTAAGGACTCATGTGACCCCTTTTGTCCTTGGACTCCTGTCAAAACTATTTAAAGTAAATGGTTACTATTACTATGTACATGTATGTGTAAACTATACTAACATCAAACATAACTTACTTATTATAATTGCTGAAAAATTTCACTGTGCTTTTCGTTTATTTCTATGAAAATATGGCATTGCAGTGCTGATTAAAGAAACCGTGTTTTTACGATTCAACCGTTCAAAATGTTTAACTTTGATTGTCTATGCGACTAGTCTGCTCCCATTATATAGCTAAACAATCACTGACATACATTTGTCATGAAGTGAAACACGAAAATGTCAATACAAAGACAAACTGACCCACCGCAATTTTCATATATTGTGGTCAGAAAGGGTGAAAAACATCCTGCACCCATCTGCTCTCATCGTTTCAACCTCTAAAATTGATTTTCTGCAGCAACCAACCTGTCAATCCAGTACAGTAGTGACAAAAATTAAAAAAAATCTTTTTAGTCCTCTCTGAAGTCTAACAAGCTCCCAATCCCTCCCTTTCACTCTTAATTTTTACTTCAAATAGTCTCATAAAATTATTCACTAAGCCTCTAGCAATAATACAGAAAAGTACTACATCATTGTACATTTTTTCACAATCCAAGAATTCCACCTCAAACAAGCAAACGCACATTTCTCCCTTATTTTCCTAATTAACACATTATTATAATGAATTATGGAATTTATAAATATCTGCTCCAACTTTCCATCGATAACATCTTAATAGGTCCGCTGAGAATAAATACCAAAAGATTCAGTGATAGATATATCCGTCAGACAATAATAATAATACCCTTAAGGCAGTAACGGGTTTTCTACATAAATAGCAAGTGAGCCTGATGTAGTTTAAAGTATTCAAATAAATACTATAGAACAGACTCATAAAAAGTAATAGGAACCCGTAGTATCCATTTGTGTCAGTAATGCATTCTAATTTGAAAGTAGATGGATGGAAAATTATTTTGCAATTTAAATTAGCCATGATGAGGACTAGAGAGAAGTAAAGTGGAGAAGTTGAGTTTGAGTGGAAAGGGAAAGCCAAAGAGTGAGAGACAGTCGAGACATAAGATCCATACTGGAAGTAGGAGTAAGTAGAGAGGATTCATGGAAAGGCAAGCAAGGGAAGTAAATTTAAGGTATGCATGTCATCATTTTCAAACAGACGGAACTAATGAAAGCTTCAGGCAAGGAAGGATTCCATCTTTCCTATTCCCTTATTTTCCTATCATCATCATCATCATCGTCCTTCTATGTACTTATAGCCCATGTCTCATTGTATCATATCGTGAAGAGAGTGAACACAAATGATGATGATACTATTATAGACAAAACAACAGATCTATTCACACAGCAAAGTTGTAGGTCTCAAATAGTCCAAGAAGAGTATTTTCTTGAGTCACAAGAACTCAAACTCAATCTTTCGTTCTGCTACACTTCCTTCCTTTCCCTTTCCCTTTCATTCACTTGTTCCCAGCCACCCCAATATAATAGGAGAGTAGTAACAGAGGACTTGAGTATAAAAAAAGTCTTTACCTTCTATTAAATGACTGTATAAAAGTGGTAATATTGCTGTGATACGATGGCATCATCATCATCATCATGAAGCAATGCAAATAAATATAGAGGACACTTCATACATACTCCTTAATAGTAAGTCACGTCCGGTTGACTACCTCTTTATCCTACCTGGCTTCTTCCTTTTCTATAACCTCTGTCTTATAGATGAGTGTCTGAGGGAAAGCATTCTTGTGACGAAACTAAACTTTGCTCAATAACTGGAGCACATACACCTCCGTATTGGTACAGACTAGAAAGAAAGGATCTTTAGCTTTTACTAAATCTACTACGAAGAAGGCTAAAGACGCCCTAGGGTAAACGAAATGAGATGAAATGGAAGTCTGCCTAATAGGTTGTAGAAAGAAAGTAGAAAGTCTTCTAATCGTAAAAAGCCTAATGGAAGGATATGATATTGTATACGCAGTTAAATTATGGTTATGCCATGCCTTTGAAGTATCGCAAATGCTTTTAATCTCTCAAGATAAGAGAAGAGTCAAAACCAGAAATGAATTATTTTTGACTTTGAAGAGCATGAGTCATCTACAAAGATAATGCTAGTAAAGATAATGGATCTAATCTTAAGATTTGTCCAAGTCTACGTTAAAGCCGTAAAAACCCAGGTAATTATAATAATGGCATAATAAAATAAATTTAATGGGCACAAATGCGTTGCAAAACAGGAGAGAAGGAATCCTCCAATAACTTTTTATCACAAGTATCTCTAAAAATTTGATAATTCAATAAAAAGTAAATTTCCAAGTGGTGATAAAATAATTCATGTATTCAATCTACAATGTAACTGCATTTTGATTACTTGACCTCCGTTAATCATATACAAAGTACATAGTTCATCCACTTGCATAGTATACTCCATCTTGTACAAGAGGAAATGCCAATTACAAGGATGAGGAAAAGATATCTATGTAAAACTGCCTTTACTATTCTTATGTGTGTATATATAATATGTATTCAATCCCTTCCGGCGGTTCAGGTTATGTTGTGCAAGTAAACTGAACGGTGTATAAGACCCAGTGAAGCAGACCCTGTTGGATTCAAATAAAGCTACACGTTGGAAGGAACAGATTGGCCAATCTAGGTTGTAAAATATGCAAAAGTATTATAAAATTAATAGAGGAGGCAATCAGGGGGATTGAATGAGTAGGATGAGTGAGTCTGATGAGAGAAAGAAGAAACGTAAAGAAAGATAGTGAAAGTGTTGCAATAGCTCTTGCAGAAACGCTAAGAACACCAAGAACACTTTTTAATACGTTGAGTCTTTGAACCTTTAGCTAACTTTGAGAACTTAACTAGAACTATACTTTACATAAACTGGGATATTCCAAGTTGATTCAACGATAGAAACTACTTTTACTATAGAAGATGATACTATTATTATTACTAAACTGAGAATATGAAGGGAGGAAAACAAAATTTGAGACAACCTTTCACCTAATGCATTTCACTTGATCGTTACTCTTACTTTTACATTGCTTTTACTACACTGTACTATAAGAAAGACTATTGCAATCTTAATTTATTACTAGTTCAAATGTTATATCATCGTACTTTCACACATAAGAATTATCATTTGCATACACGCTTTGTACCTAAGCCCTGGAGAAGGGTTTGTTCATAGTTCATATAAATATTTCTAGTGAATATTACCTCCTTATTATTGGTTGCACAAGGTCTGTTTCATTATTTGATGAGAATAGGCAAGAGGAATAATAGTACCATAGGATTTATACTAGTTAATACGTTAGATTATTAAGGGTAAGAAGAGATACAGAAAATATGTGGAAAATAGGGGAATTTCTACCTCAGAAAAGCTCACTCCTTCATCTTTTTATTCAACTTATTTCTTCCGACAAGGGAATATTAATACTGAAAGCATTAGTTCTGAACGAATATATTATTTTAAAAGGAATATTTAATGTCCTATGAATATCTTCATCTGCATCTGCCTCTATAACTAATGATATGAGTGCATACTAAAAACTCAAGTTATAAAACACACTTTATGCTACTTATAGTACGACTCTCGAATTATTATGATACATACTTTCACAATAGATAAGGAGAAAGAGAGAGTTAATAGTTACGAGAGTAAAATAGACTTTCCTAATATTACTTCTAGTAGTATTAATAGGGTTGAGTAAAACTAAAATTCTTGGTGGAAAGTAAAGAACTCGGTTTACTAGAGTAGCAACTCCAACTGCATTATTATTATCATCATACAGTATAACATGATACTAACAAGACTCAAGGGGAAGAGGGAACAAGACAAGAGAAGAGTTAGAAAAGAAAGAGAGAGGAGGTAGGTAGAGCCAAAGAGTTATTGAAGAATAAGTTGAATTTTGGATTGGAAAGAAAGCATAAGTCAGATATCTAGAATGTTTTTTCGAATATGAAATAGATTAAATCAAGTTAGTTACATCGTTACATGTAAGTAGGATATAGTTAGTACTCTTTGATAGTGGTAGTAAAACCGTTCATCTTTAGTACTGAGTTACCTTTTCCAAATAAAACTTATCCTTTCTTTTTATCTTGAGGATTCTGGGAAAGTGAGAGAGAGGAAGGAAAGGGGAGCCTTGGTGAAGCGGCTATCCTCTCCTATTCCTCTCATACTCTTTCTCTAATCGTTTTCAATTTGAACCTCTTCTCTCTTGTCTCTCTAGATAGCTCCAGACTAAACTATTAAACTACTTTTAACTTACTAACACCAACCACCACTGCCACTACTACTACTGTGCTATAATATTATCTCTGACTATTAAAATGACTACGGAAGGATATAGAAGGGTAGTAGTAGTAGTAGTGGTAGTGTTGTCTTCTTCTGTTACACATAATAAATCAATACTATTCTTCTCACTTTGCTTTTCATTTAGTAATTCCATCCATCTAGAATGTGGAGACTGGAAGAGGTGGAAAGAGGAAGAGAAAATAATATTTCTCCCTCTATCTCTTTTGGTAATGAGAAACTTGTGCAAGATACAACTTCCGAATGGGTCCTCTCTCTATCTCTAGTAATTCTATACGTATAAATCATTTCATCTCATCTAGTATGCATATTGATGAAACCAAAAATGGAAAACTAGTCTCAGCTCATCCTTCATTATCCTCCCTCAATAATACATTTCCACTCACTCGGTTATTTTATTCTCCTCTCTCACTTATTCTGTCAAATGTTTAGTAGTGGCAAGTTGAAAGTGGAGATGTCTGGTAGTAGCTGGGGTAGTACATAGCTTTTACTTGTTATTGGTACTAGGGCAGCCAAGATTAAAACGGAGAGAATTACATGAATTCATACTTTAGGTATCCATTCTGTGTTCTATTCTATTTATACAGTTCCGGCATCAAGATGACCCCGTAGTAGGAGGGAATATATGAGTAGAGAAAGAAAATTTATTCTGGTTGTATAATTTTGATCTAATATGGTAATATGAAGAGAATGGAGGAAGTTATATAGGGAAAAATTTATTCCTGTGATGTAACCAAGTAACATTATGAGATAAAATATAAAGCATCCTGTTAATTCTTGACAAGACTAAATGGGGAATTTGAATCGAGGAATAAAAGCGAACAAGGGAGTTCGTTATGCATTATAGGGAGTTTAGTCATATTAAAAGTAGTAGATTGTAAAGTCTGGCTTACTCTTGCTGGCTCGCTTGGATGAATGGTTAAATGGATGAAATGAGGGCAATGAAAACTGTCATGAGGGAATGAAATGAAACCTTCAAAAGCTCAATAATTAAGGGTGACTCAAAATCATCAAATAGCAATAAAAACCTGAAATGGGATACTGCCATGTGCTAAATAACATTGTAGTGTAGACCTTATGGCAAATGCGTAACTTTTAATGTACTCGTGTAAAGAATTGAATAAGAGAAAGGTGCTTTTTCAAGTATAAACGTACACTTGGAGATAAAGTTAGTGAATAAAGGCAAAACTGACCAATTAATATTGATTGTGCTTGATTTTAAAAAACACAAAAATACTTGCAACTTAAGATTAGTAGATAGCCGAAATTTCCACTTCTTAACCCATAATAAGTTTTGCAAACAACTTTTATATCAAACTAAGCTTACAATTCTCATCAAACCCAAAAATTAACTTATGATGTAATACTTCCTCGAAAAAATGACTGAATTACGGACGTAAAAAAATCATGGTGTGTTTTAAGTTTCAATAAGTGTATGAGTATTAGGTAATATACAATTAAGGTATTACCTCTCTAAACATCAAACCATTTCAGATAGTATACAAAGCTATTAAATGGAATCCAATAACTTTAAACTAGTTAAATGAAACCAAGGCTAAATAGGTTCTGTTAATTTGGAATGGATAGAGGAGGAGCAAAAGCTGAATATAGAGAAGGGAGATGGTGAAAGTGTAAAATAAAGCTGGGACAAAATAATTAAGGGAGAGGGAAAGAAAGTCCAGTCTAATATAAAGATTGTTAGAGAAGAGGATTGAAATTGGATTGCGAGTGGTTGGTATAGAAAATTGATCACTACGATCCATCTAGGAAAACCAGTCTGAGCCTTGCACTCTGACTTTAATGCAGGGAAAGCAAGGGCGGCTGACATTCTCAATTAATCAAAGTAATTAACACGGCGTTTGCAAGTAAACGTGACAGGGAGTTAAAAGAGCGCGTCAGATGTAACCACAACCTCCTGAATCATAATTCATCCCTCCTCATCTCCTTACCAGTCACTACTTTTAATAATAATAATAATATGCAGTCTCAACGCTTTTCCTTTCCTTTCTCTAATACCAAGGCAGAAATTAAAAGGAAAAAGCAAGAGGGCAAAGACTACTTAAACTCACTAGGAAACTATAAATAGTATTAAAAGTAGAGAGAAGTAAAACTGGTAAAAGATAACTTGAGTAGAAGATTATGTCTAGGGCCAGGAAGGACAAGTATAAGAAGTAGTGGTGGTGGTAGTAGTAAGTAGTAAGCCAAGGGTGACTCGCCTTTGTTTCACAGAGTTAAGGATCACTAATAGTAATAATATTATTACTAAGTATATATCCTTCGTGGAACTTCTCCCACTAATAAATCATGACCCAAACTCTTAATCCAATAATGCACTTTTAACAATATAAAACAAAAAGCAAGTAGTAATGATTTACTGTCCGCCTGCTCTTTCTCCTCTTTACTTGCTGTTTTATTTATCTAGTCGTCTGCTATTTGAGAGCAAGATCTTGGTAATTTGCTTGCCATGTAGTATTGAGGCACTTTTTACTTTAATCATCATCCCATCATGGTAAAAAGGATATCATTTCACATTTAAATCGCTGCATTAGTTTCACTACGCTTGAGACATTAGACCACTTATCAAATAATAATTGTGTTAAAGTATATTGCCCTGTTATAGTGGAATATTAAGTGGGGTAAATGGAAAAATTTGGTCTTTAAGTTTCAATAAGTTTTTAATGCTTTTATACGAACATTTTTGGGTAGTGATTTGAGATAGTGATTTGAGATTAGGTATTTTATTTATTTTAGTGTATTAATAGATTTTATGTACCTTATCAAAGTAACTTAAAGGTGATTGGCCACATAAAAAAATAACATTAAAATCTTATAGCAGAGCAGACGCTATAGTTTTTGTACCAAATAGATTGTTAAAGGTGGTTATTTCTTTCTGTGTGTTAATTAAAGTACTACAATTAAATTAACTTTTAAACACTTTTACACCCTTAGGTTTTAATAAAAAATATACGTTTTATCAATCAGCCGATTTTATATCCCTCATAGAATTAAATACAAGATAATTATTGCTGAGAATGTTGTTTTCTAAAAGTTAAAAAGAGCCTAAATATTTTAATATCATAGTTGAATAAAGAAAACACGCATCCAACGCATGAGCTTTCAAAATGTAAGGAATACTATGTACTTGCTGATGATTATCTTTTCATAACCTTTCTTTAACACACTGCTTGTTTTCATGTCCAATAATTTACTTAAAGACATGACCAGCCTTTGCCGCATGCATGCGATGAATACGTAGCCTATAGGTAAGTATAATAAAAAATAATATTAATAAAGTCTCATTTTACTCGACAAAGAATAATGATAATGATCATCACCTAATAATATTGTATTGTTTCGTAACCCTTGAAGCTTAATAGCTGTATATACAATGATTATATTACGGCCCAAAGGACATGCCAAGCTAGATGATATTAGTGAATTAGAGATTTTTGGCCATGTGGGTTGAAAATCGTTTACTCATGGTTATATTATTATAATAGTTTAGACATTCCGGTAAGTTAAGTGGATGGGTTAATGCGTTGGAAGAAAGAAGATAAAAAACATGACAAACGATTCCTAATGCCTTCATTATGCCAACTATAAGTCGATTTGGTGGATGGGATGCAAGCAATTGTTGTTGTTGCCCACTTACTCTACTCCTAATATGATTTCCCTGTAAGAAGTTTGAACGATCTTCTAATAGGGTTGGCTTTTTTGCCTTAAGGTTGTGTACCATGCCAGGGTGAAGATTATGTGATGTGAAGTTAAGTGATGCGGCACACAGCCAACCAGCCATCAGATCCTTTTTCCAAATGTTTATATACACAACTTTATAGTTTCATTTTCATCTGTATCATTATACTCTCTTTATTACACCACGAAACAACTTGCTCTCGTTCCTTCCTCTCTCGAATTCACTGTATATAGGATGTGTGAAGGCAATGCCTTAAGTGCTTCTTCAACCTAAGTATATAAACACATTTATCTATCCCCATTTCTCTCCTAGAGAAATATGAAAGTAGAAGGCTTTAAATATATTTTGACTTAGAATCCAGAGTGGAATCCATGCATCACTCTAGAGGCATTCGGAACTAAGCTTTCTTGCACAAGTTTACTTGCTTCATACTATAATTCTTACGTTTATAGATGATATAGAATGAAGCATTAAATAAACGTGCCAAAATAATATTCTTCCCCTTTGCCACTGACTATCTGTGTTTAATTTTCATCTGATGATGCATATTTCCAACTTACTCTCGTCAAACATTCCTTTCTCGTAAGCTAACAAAATGCCTACTTACTTTCTCTACTATCATTAATCAAAATATAATTTATGCCCTGCATGTTCAAAGAGATCAAACCTCATATTTTTGTACTTATCATCAGCAGGATTGTGGGTGCCTTGAAGAGAAGGTGTAAGAAAGATAAATAAGAAAAAATTGGGACAGAAAAAAATTATATTAAATTACTAAAAAATGAAATCCAAATATAGAAATAAAAGGATCAGAAGGAAAAAGAATAATAAAAGTAAAAGACAACTGAAAAAAATGAAAAAAGAATATGAAGAAAAAGGAATGGAATATTTAACGTAGAAAAAAACGAATGAAAAATAGAGTAATGGTGGGATAGTATAATGATCTCAATACAATCAAGTTAATCAAAAAAAGTTAATCATTTTAAAATTTTAATCTTTCTCTAAAACTTTTAAAAGTATAACATTTGTGAATTCACTGGGGTTTGTTCAATGCAAAGATCATTTATTAAGCACTAAGGAAATACACAAAAAACTAAAATCATTTAAATGAATAATTATAATTAAAATGCTAGTTGACTGGCTAAGAGTTAAGGTACTGTCAAGTAGGAACTAAATGCCCCTGCCTTGCATCTTAAAATACAAAAGTATTACTTTATTAATTTTGAGTATTTAAAATACTAACATAAAGTATTATTGTTACAGTATAATTTAGAAAATTCACGTACAACTTTTTAAAATATGCGATAGAAATTACAGTCTTATGTCAATAGTTTGACTAGGTAATAAGCTAAGTAAACAAAATACTTTGCCTCAAACTTTTATGAATTCATTTTAACTCCAGGGGTCGCCAATCATTGCAGAATGATATTCAGAGAATAATATCCCGAATATCATTCGTTAAAATTTACTATGGGGTCAAAAATTCCCGAAAATATTAATTTTATGCACAATTACTTGATAGACTAATGTTTAAGATCCAGCATCATGCCATGGCACCTTTCGAAATCTTTAAGCCTCTTTGTAAAAGGTAAATGTATCAGAGTTATCTCTTAGTGAGCTGTTTCTGTTTCTGTTTCGATGGTTTAAGGTCAATCTGAGATGACAGGCAATGGCTTTCTGTAAATTTTACTAGGGAAATGGGGAAAATGAAGTTGCTTTTGCTGATTTTAAACTAGGTAGTTTATGCCCTTTACTTGATATTTCAACATAAAATATAATATTTTATTCGTCGGATTTATTACATCTTTAAATTTTCACAACAATCCCCAATTCAACAAATTTAGTCTGATTATCCTTGGTTTTTGGAAAATGATGGATGTAAAAGTAAAAGGATGAATAAGGCAGGATTTTTAGATGCACAAAGAAAATCAGGAATTATTAATTTAAAAAGTCTCTTTGAAGTTAAAAAGATTACTGCACCATGGAACTATTTTTTAACGTTTGCTTTATGATCATGAAAATTAAATGAGTATTGTTGCAATTGACAAATGAATTAGAATGAACAATGGTCTTTAAACTTTATGGGCCTTCATCTTCATGTAATTAGATTTAAATTACTATATCTACTTGTCATCCATTCCTCATATTCATAGAATCTGAAATTTCTGACTTATGTAAATGGTAAATTTCCACTTCACCGAAATTTAAACTACCAATAGATAAACCTAGGTTATCTAACTGTAATCAGTTTCCACAATGAAGGACTATTATATCACTATGGACTGATCGAAAATCGCCTTTTGTCTGCAAGAAAGGAAGTTAACAAAGAAATGAATTCATCAGAATTGGAACACTAAAAGAGGTATAATGTGTATAACTTGTACCCTAAAATTATCAATTATCTTTTTTTCATCACTCTGGGTACAAATTATTGGTTACTGCACCGAATTTCCCAATCTTACATGAATAAAATCTAGAAGAAAGGGACAATAGTTAATTGAAAAGACATTTAAAAACAGCAATGATTATATAAGCTGATCTTACTTCATAATATTTTTACGAAATCATGTAATCACAAAATAATATCGAAGTATGAGCAATTTCAGCAGGTTTTGTAGCAGAACTTTAAGAGAGACCAAACAAATTTCTACATTTAATGTCATCAGCATAACTTCTGAAGCTTATTCTTTGGATTTTTCAAGTCAACAGACGAGACAGAGAAAATTCTGTGAAAAGCTTTAACAACGTTTTTGATCCCTTTAACTTTTTCCCACAGCTGGAATTTTGCAAGACGAACGATTAAAATAACATTCACTACTGAACATTATTCTAGCTCCCAGCATGGTACTACGATAGAGTTGCGAAATTGCTGAGAAACACATGCTGGAAATTTCACCAAATGTGTAGTTTTTCCTCTCGTATTCGATGAAAAAGATACTAATTTGTAGTTACAAGAAGAACATTTACTAGTAAAAATAGTCCTTTTTGCAAGATCACCATATTTTATTATTTTACCTGAATTATTCATTTTTGCGGTTAGGACTTAGGACACAAAGTTGGGATAGGGGCTCTAATGATCAGATCATCATAATTTTTTTTATTTTGTGTGCCATAATACGGAAGATTTAATTTTTAATGAACCCGACTGTTGTCTTAAATATTTACAAAAATTAGATTAGGTAAGTGAATTAAAGGCAAACTAAACTTAAGATTAGTGGGTGAGAGTTCGTTCCTTATTACGTCTTATAATACAAATAAGATTATTTTTTACTAATTAGCTGACCTTACATTAGCAAACAGCTGAATCTTAAAGATTTGATGTCCAAAGAGGGATGTCCATAAACTTCATTTAAATTGACTATTGCATCTCTACAAGATAGTGTTCCTATTGTAGTACTTACGTTTATTTTTACTTATTACTATGATTTAGCACTTTACTTCGTTACAAAATTTTATATCTGAATATCATTATTATCCTTAATTATAGTTTGAATATTGATAGGTAGCATTCAGTTTTGATCCTTTCTGATTTTTAACTTTCTGGCAATAAGCTACTAATATTGAACTTGATTGAACCAACTTTAGTCTTCTAAACATACTTTATAGGTACAAATCGTAACCCCTAGGTTATTGTAAATGCAATATTGTGTGCATCCATATGTTAAGCCCAGTTCGCGTAACTGCACTCAACATTCCGTACCTGGCAAAAGTAAACGCAAATAAAATCAAACAAAGATATTTAGTTGCATTCAATGGCTTACTAACTAAATACATTCGTATCCTCTTGAATTCATGCATGTACGCCAAAAAACAAAGCCCAGATCAATGTATAGACGCAAATACTAAGGATTTAAGGCAAAATTTTAATGAGTGAAACCTAAAATCTTGCAAGTTTGTGAGCTAAAGTCATAATAAATTCAAGTAAAGTGGAATCACGTTTTGAACTTAAAACGCATCGAAGTTGTCACCCGCAGTCCACCAGAGGTTACACGACAAATACTCCTAACTATTTACTGCATACGACAACTAGGACAGAGACAAATATATCGATGGTATATTTACTTTTTAAAAATGTAGGAAGTAACAACAAAAGATTGAAAGTAAATACGTTTTTCCCTACTCCTCAATTTCATTACTTCAATATTTCATAAGTAAGGTTAACAAAACTGTACTACAGACAGATACATATTTCCTGCAGGCGTATTTGTCTTAAGCGTATTTGTCGTAGATATACCTAGAGCCTTAGCAGCTAAACATATTTATCGTAGACTGACTGAAGATGCGAAGATGCTTTCTCTCAATCCATCTACCCATAGTAAAAACACAACATGGCCCAAGTTGAAGTTTAAATTTTAGTTTAAACTTGAGTAAAGTTTAGTTCAGCCTTTCACCCTAGCTCGTTTTAAAGTCTGAGTTTTATGAATTGGGGTTTCTTCTGCTCAACCCTTGAAGATCACATTCCTAGAGAACATGCTCTTTAACTTAAGCTCCCATGTTTTTATAAGGAGGGGGTCGCACATCAGGTTGACATTTGTCTGGTATATATTCATTCGGTAAATGCGATGAAGTATGCCCTCGTATGTAATGGAACAAAGTTGTTTTCCTTGGTTAAAGATCTAATTTCTTGTACAGGACTAAAATAAGTGGGCAATTTCAGTGGCATCGATCATTTTTTCATGGATTCTTGGTGTTAATTAACTGCTTGGCAGAAGCCAAGGAAGAAGGGTGTATTTAATGATTTATATACTGCTCACAAGCAAACATTAGAACAAGCCTGTATTTGTTTCGGATATCAGCAAAACTTAAAGCAACTCCATATAACCATATAGTGTAAAATCAGTCATTCCTGGTTTATGCTAACCCTCCACGGCATGAACAAACGTTTTTTCTGAATTACATAAGAGAAGTAAGTTTTTAGAAATACGGAGCTTTCAATGAGTCTAAACTTGCATAATCTAAAACTTTAATTTACCAGTTGCGAATGGTATACTTGGACTCAAAATGGTATTTTATTTATGAGTCATCCTCTCGTAATAATTATATTTGTCGTGTATATGTAACAGTATATATCATATGCCATCATTGAATATAAATGCAAAATCTTCCAACAAAGAGATTCATTCCAATCCCAACCCTAATTGGCCATCAAAATGAAAGAGATCGACCAAACGAATGACTGAAAAACAGAGCCAATAATACCCAATGTATTACTTACTATACCTACTGCTAGTAAAAAGTAAAAAGGACAGAGGAGAGTTTGTTAGGAAACATAATTTTCTCCCAATAATCGTAATGACGATGACGACCTTCTTGAGAATGGAATTGAAAGGATGAAATGAGATCCAAGGAAGAAGGGTAGAACTGGGGGAGCAAATACAACTAATACGAGGCAAAATATGGAATTTTGCATTTGTATAGGAATACTCCCTGATTATAATCATCATCACTTGAAGGATCCTGAGGGCTGAACTCCTATGAATGCCATATAGTAATGCTTAATGATGAGTGATGACTTGGTTGGTTTCCTTTTCCAAAAAGAAGAGACCCTAAGAGCTCTTAATAATATACATGTTGGAAGTATGCGGGAGCAAGAGGAGAAATACAAGTCCTCTTGAATTGCAGAAAGTGAGCCTGACTTTCCTCCTCATAAAGTATCTCCGGACTCAGTCATTTAAAGTCAAATACCCGAAGAAACGGAGGGATGGAATTCTAGCTCAAGCATTCTATTTCTATCCTGATGTTAAAAACTCCTTCCGTTTCCCTGCAATTTCTTCCTCAACGCGAGTAAAGAAGATGCTAAAGGCAGACGTGGACTTTCACCTTCTCCTAGGTTGACTACTTTGGTAGCTGACTGCTCTAACCAACCCGTCTTCCCTCACCAGATTCTCATTCCAAACGAACATCGTATTATCACATCATAATGCCCAAAGTTGTATAATAATACAAACTACTATTTACAAGAGTATAACTTATACACAAAGCTCCGTTTTGTAGCATTTATCTCTCTGGTCCTATTACTTTTGTTTCCCTTGTTAGCATCCTCCACTTCAAGTGAACTTCATAAGCTTTCTCCCTTTTTCCCAGCATCGTCCCCATCCCTCTATTATATTACAGAGTAGAAGTTGTGTAACTGAAATACCCTATCCAACTCAAATTATGATCTCCTTCCAATGAACTTTCTAAAGGAACGTATTATTACATTGCTGATGTTAAAAATATAAAGATTATTATTTGTGAAGTGGATCAACATCATCATTTCATACTCCCTTGTTCAATTACATCATAGCAAACTGTTTATGATGGATAGGACTTTTTTGTTATGTGTTGAAACTATGTTGGAAAATATTCTTTGAGAAGTTATTTAACTAAAGGAAAGAATAGTTTTACGTATGATGTGGAGTTTTAAAAAATTCAATGTAATATCATATCACATCACCTGCAAGTTGTTTTTCCTGTTCCAGCAGTCACCAACAGTTCCTAGATCAGCCGAAAGTTTTAACAACCAAGCCGTTAAAAGCATATTCTTCATACTTCATTGTTCCCGTTTACAGATCTCTTAGCTATATGTAGAGATTGGAAAGGAAAGCCCTGGAGATAAATGGGCGAGAAACTAGAGCATCAAAAAGATTGGAAACCTTACATACAAAGAGGTAGGAATGGAGAGGATATTTATGTTTCAAGAAGAAAGAGCCATCGTTTCAGAATGATGATTATGATCATCATCATCATCATCATCATCATCGCATCATGTTTGAAGATTCCTGTATTTGGAGTAGCTTTATGATTTCAAGTACAAGTAGGCTTTATTTTCCCTGTGGCTCATTCCTCACAGGAGAAGCAAGAATTTATTGCTTCACTCCTTCTCCAAGTATGCTATACAATTTTCCTTATTCCTTCTTGTTTTAGGGTTAACAACTAGTAACTTTGCCTGCTAACCACCTCTCTAGAAATTGTTAATAATACAATACCATATTGCTGGAGCTTTGATGATCCATTTATCCTTATCAACTGCCAAGTACATATTCTCCTTTGTAACAATGTACGCGCATTCGAACTTGGATTGGATGAGTGTATTCTATTCTATTACGCCTTATTGTTTCTTCTATAATTAAACATTTCAAATGATCAAATAGCTCGCCGATGATGTAAGGAAAGTTTTAGTCTTGAAGTCTAGGTCAAATGAAAGTCTTTTATTTTTAATTACGAGGTTTTCTGGTTACAACTTTTGCATCTACAGTGTTAAATAGCATGTGTGTAGGAAGGAGAGTCTTATGGTATTTTTCAAACGTTTCAAAGAAAACAGTTATGCAACTTATTTACAGTTAATGCAATTATTACTTCCGAGTGTTTACTGCATCGACTAACAAATTATAATTCGATGAATAAATTCGATTCCATTTCATTAAATGTAGCATGCACAAACTATTAAATTAACTATTTATAAAATAGCCCATTTAGGATTGTAGTAATAGACATTGCTAATAATCTTAAGCAATAATGATGTGTAAGCAGTAATGTAAAGTACATATTTTAATTGCATATATGCTCCTTTTTTATATTAATAGAGTACGAGGAATGAGAAATACAATTGTTTATTAAGTACTTTCGGTTTATCTAGCAAAGGCAAAAGGATAATGAAACAAGACATGTTAAAGATTCAATGATAAATTCCTTGTTATTTTGCATTATTAATGATTCCATATAGTGAGATGTATGTACGTCAAAAATCATTCGTTTTTCTTGACAAGATGAAAAACTCCTATATAGACCCTAACTAATGCTGTTACATAGAATCATAAATTATTTTCTTCCTTATTAGGAAGACTTAATAGTCACATGCGGTCGATTTATCTTGAATGGTAATTGGATATAATCCCTCCTCCGTTTCGTGGCAACCTCATACAGAATCAGATCAGATCAAATCTCAGCTTAGTCTCAACTCTCAGTCTCTCAATAACGAAATAGCATTTAACTCGTATAATC
The DNA here is from genome assembly GCA_034698605.1 of Isotoma decorata. Taxonomy (NCBI): domain Eukaryota; kingdom Metazoa; phylum Arthropoda; class Collembola; order Entomobryomorpha; family Isotomidae; genus Isotoma; species Isotoma decorata. Next base: position 94,288 of record JAQGBU010000014.1, read on the forward strand.
GATGTTTGTGGCATGATGCTTATAAATCAACTTCTACATTCAGTACCATTGTTTTGGACATAAGATAAATTCTAGATACCAACAGCTTCGAGTCAATAGACCAACTAATCCCTTCTCAAAGACATGTCTTTGTTCAGAATTATCATCTGTTTATTTGTCAAGAATTCACATCTTCCGTAAATCCATACCTCAGAATATATGATAAGATTATTTTTGTAACAAATGAAAGTATAAATGCCTACACAATATTTATAATTACAAAAGTATCCATAAGATAATATTTGCTGTGTACTACTCCGGTTGTTTTTTGAGTATTGAATAACAACAGTTTTACCTATCAATGATAAAGATGTATAATGACAATTAGGAATCCGTAATTGGCATCAGTAAGCACTATAATAATGATAATAATACAGCTTATTTATATTCCACACACAAAACTCTTTCCGGCTCACGGCCCATCACTCCGAATGAGTAATCACTGGTAATTTTGTTGAGAAAACAAATAATATTACAGAACGATGATGCTACATTTTATGATAACTTTCACTTGGAACCTTTTCCTTTTGCAGTAAAAAGCCCGCAGAAAAATGGAATGCTCAATTCAAGAAATTACCCTCAAAAATATAATTAACAAAACAATTCAATTTTTTTTCTAAAATAGAAATAGGATCTCTACGTTATGACGTTATCAGACAGCAACACAATAAAGGGTCCACTACATTTTCAGCTTTTGGCTCGATATAGCTGTTATCATAAAAATTTGAATAATTTAAATTTGGTTAAAGATGAACTAACATGAAAAAAGGAAAGACAGGTACAAATTCCCTGCTGTTGTGTAACGAGTACCCACTAACTTACTATATCAAGTAATATTAACAGCAGCTTTTACTATATCCTAAAATAATAAAATGAAAAGTAAAAGAAAAGGTAGAAAATTCTGCATAGCTAAATTCTTAGAACAATTACTTCTAAAAGTCGAGTTTAAAAATAATATTGATCTATTGGTATGCTGGTTGCCTTGATATTGAACTACAAAACAGGTAAAATTGGATATGATTTGGAATACCTTTCTTAAGAAAAACCGGTACCTACCTTAATTTACTCTTTTCCTTTGTCTATGCCCTCAGGATACTGTGTATTACGATTTTGGATTGCTCAAGTTATTAATTGCAGACATCCAGTGGAACTTTTTACCTGTTGCCTAATATTTCTATCCATTCACCAAACCAAATACAAAGCAATTAGAATTTTTTTTTATACTGACTCTCTTCGCAAATTTTGCCATGTTGTTATAAGCCCGTTGATTGACTATGTATAATCGCATCCTAGAACCTATTGATATCATTATATGAATGGGGATGATTAATTTACAACGAGCAGCCTTAAAACCTTTACGAATCGTAAAAGGAATTCAATTTATATTATTGCCACTGTCCAGTCGGCATTCTTCATTGCAAAATGGAATTCATTAGTATTACAGCAACTATTGAGGAAACTATGATACAGCTAATTATTCATTCCACTCTTAAGTATTATGACGTTATTTAATTAGAACCCCATGGAAAATCAATTTTTTAAACAAAATTTTGAAACTAGTTTATCGTTTAAAGACATTTTACATTGAAAGGATGAGGGAGGGTAAGGAGTTTTCTTGGGGGGGGGGCTCTAATTAGGCTAATACGTTAAGCTCCAAATACTTATTCTGATTAGTTCTCCACTAATTAAACAATAATTCCCAACCACATTTAGTACAACCTAAACAAAAATCAATTTCATGAAAACATCCTTGTTATAGAAGCATATTGCTAACCAGCCTTACTTTCAATCTGTTCAATTACCATAATGATAACCAATAAATGTATCTAGATTTGTTTTTAACAAAGTTGGGCTGTAAATAATTATCTAGTGAAGAATAACAATGAGTAGACAACTACAAGCCCTTTTTCGTCTAAAAGGGAATATACCCCTAGCATTCATCGCTTGCAGAGACAAGAGGGTTGAAGTGCGTTGGTACAAAATTACGGTTCGTTGGTGTTGGTGCTGACTGCTGATGGTTCAAGTTTAATGAGCACCCAGGGAGATAGTCTTGAGTCGTGTTCTTCCGAACATTATGGTATAATATGTACATTCTCTTTTCTAAAGAGCCCAATACATAGACATTCTGAATTGGATGGAGAAATAGTTCGGGGAGAGATTCTCTTTAAAGAGAGATAGATGTGTTTGTAAGAGAGGACTAGGGCAAAGGATTAGTTTTAGTATGCCCATGATAGCTTTTCTTACAGAACAAAAGGGTTCACTAAGAAGAACATTAAACACGAGAAAATTGAATGAGAGTCTGCTTCTAAAATGTAAAAGATAAATAGATTCAAGAGAGAAGTTGCTTCTATGCCTCTTTTTTCCTCTAATTTATCTACCTATCTCAAACGAGTGAGAATACTTAAATGAATTCGTAGTAAAAACGATACAAGAAGAAAACAAGTAGTAAAATAAAGTGAGTGGTATTTCGTTAGTTAGTATCATCTCATATCTCACTAAAAATAAGAGTTCCTTTCTCTACGTATAGTCAATACAACATCAATACTACAAACTGGTAGTCCGTATAAGTTTGAAAAATGCTAGAGAAAGAGAAGTGTGAGAGATAAAGGAAAAGGGTAATAATACTCAGTACTTAAAGGTAAGTTTCATCTTACACTATGTCTTAAGATTTAGTTTGGTTCCTATTTACCACCACCACTATCTGGCTACTTTTACACTCATTAACCACCACTTGTGCCATGGTATATTGATGTAAAAGAGAGGTATAAAGAAACAGGATAATATTATAATTGTGACGAGTTAAAGAAAAGTAAAGTGGTGATTTTGTAAGAACAAGGGTGGCTCATGAAATGAAGCAACATGCATTTTATTTTGCTTTTCTGCATCTTCAAAACCAGAAAGAAGGGTCGAAAGGAGATTTTATATTGGGAAAAATAGAGAAAGAGGATTGCAGCTTAAAAAGCGTGTAATAAAAGGAAGCAGTTTAACTTTGTGTTCATCCCGTGTCCCCTCATCATCTTCCTGGATGTTCTAGCAAATATCTTCTGCCCTAGTGTGTTGTCTTTTTGGTCTCGGCGTGCGATTTTATCCCGAACCGGCATCATAAGTCGCTTTTCGGTGTGAGTAAGATAGAACACGTTCCGTTTCTTCATGGAAGATTAATTTAAAACAGAGCAGGGCTTAGATAGGCCGTCGGAGAGGAATAAGAACAAGAAAATGAGTACATGACGTTACTTTGGAATGGATGGTATCGGCTTTAACATCACTTGGCTAATACCATCACTTTTTATCAGACATAACTGCACGCATCTTTCTTTTACTTGTATATAATACCCGGGTTTTGGGTGAACGGTGATTATATTGATGCTACTGCTGCTCATTCGAGAGAAAATTGCAGGAACTTTTCCAGCAATAAGAAATACAAAAGATTCGATGTTTATCACCCTCAGTGATTTTTACAGCTTCGAATCCATTCGTTTCTAACAAGTTTAAATGGCTTTTTCACTCCCCTCTTCCACTTGGATGTTAATGCTAGCTAACAACATTTTTGCTTTCATTCCTTACACAGCAATTAAGAGCAGCTTAAACTCAATCGTTTCCTTCTTTTTGTACAGTTACCTATATAGGAAGGAAAGTACCTAAGATGAAGAAGCGAATTGTAGACTTTGAGGTTTAACCTATAGATACAAGATCCGAAAAATATTACTTTCTGGATAATTTTTTAAGCTCTTGATAAAGTTGCGGTTTCTCCATAGAAAGAAAGGAAAACTGCTAATCTTCAGTTTAGATTCTGGGTTTGTATAAGAAATGTTGACGAATGACTCTGAAGATTTAGAGATCAGTTGGCAGTAGATTCCTAGTGTCGTCAAAACATGGGAGAAAAGCAATATTGTCCTCATCATCCAGATAGCCTGGTGACGGTATGGCAAAGAGTCTTGAGGGACAAAGATGTACTCGTAGATGGTGAGAGATTAGAGAGAGGATTTCAGTCTTTAAAGACTTATCATCAGTTTAGTAGAGGAACCCATTAAACTTGGTTGCCACTAATAATGCTTCCTTTGTCGTGTCGCCAGGTTTTAAAGCAAGTGGCTCAATGACAAGGAGGTATTTAAGCATGCACTACCAACTTACCAACATCAAGTATGAACCTAAAGACCTAGAGAAGTCAGAAAAGGCATTAGCTAAGGATAATGGGTTGGCATAGCATACTTCGACTTCCTTCCTTTCTTTATGGATGTTAAAACTTGAGACTATAATGAATTTGGAATTCAGATTGGTCTACCTACTATAGAGTAGTAGTTCACAGCTTTGTGGGAGACAGACTGTGTGACCCTTTACAATGGTAAAGTCACCATTTATTATTTGGAAGAGAATCAAACCCGTTGGGCTTATGTGAAAACAACGTGAAGCTATTTCGTCTTCATTACCCTTCTCATACAAATCCTGGGTGATAATGATGATGGAAATGAGAGACATGTGGGCATAAGAAGGCAAACGGTATAGTCCGAGTCTATAAGGGTGAAGAAATTCATCGAAATTCAGATCGTTACTAGCTTTAACGCATCTCCTACCGGGTTTGGGCAGCTTGGCAACAACCGTTTTGGCAAACGATGAAAGTAGCTTTTTTGGAGAAAAACTCATTTTGGGAGATGGGTTTTCTTTGCAAAAAAATTTGGACAAAATGCTTATTATCTTTTGGGTCGTTTCGGCGAAAAATGATAATTAATGGCTATGTCTAATTACTCGTTTCTTTAAACCTTCATTCATAAAAGGTACATGAGATTGACTACGTAAGGACGCTTCACAAACCGCACCGTCAATTGCTTTGAGCAGGTAAAATAGATTGGCTGCTTGCTAATTCTTTGGCGAACCGATAAGTATTTTAGCAATTTCTTTATAAGAGATTACCATTCCGAAATGTATTTAAATTAATGATCGAGTTGAGGATTTTTATTGAAATAAGTTTCACCGATTTTGCCTATTTAACTTTTATGTCTTGGAAAGCACACTTTGTCGAAAGGCGTAAAAAACGTTGCCCAAACAACTATTGCCAAACGGGCCCCAAATCCTCCTACCGATCGTTTGTCACCAACAAAAGCAAATCATGAACCAATCATGTTCCTATAATTGGGTCTGAGCGTTTCAACTGAACCGAGCAAACGCTGTAAACATCGCATCATCAGAATCACAATCCCCATAAATATCATAGATCCACACACAGCTTGATTAACGTAGGATATCTCCCTCGAGGGGAAAAGGCGAAGTTATTACTAACAAGCTTTAAGATAGGAACCAACCATTTCCATTTTAATGCAGGCTATGTCTACTCAATAAAAGTACTTAAATGCTAGGAACGTGTGTATGCACAGCACGAAATGAAGAGTAAGTTCAGCCTTTCGCCAAGTCTTCGTCCACCACACACTGCAACTTACTGCTAACTAAACTACCAAAAACTACTATTAACGATTACTCCTTCAAGTCTAACCATCTCAATTAGCTCTGCACAGCATGTCATGTTCATCATGATGGTTAAATGCTAAGTTGCATTGAATGAAAGTAGTCACTATTATCATCATAAAGCATTTTCACTGGGTATGCATTAAATAAGAACTAAAGAGCTCTCTTTTCCTTCACGCTCAATACTACTTTTTTATCTCCTCTACTACAGTCAAATGATGAGTCAGCATTCACTATTATAAATTAGAACCTTTTAATGCGTTATGACTTTAATATTAAAAGCTTTTTGGTGATGTGCAACACAAAAGGAAGAAATATTTTTGATTGGCCTACCCAGTGCTCATCCATTTACTTACAAAATACTTTTACTATTAGCACAAACCACTATCAAAGACGTTTAATCCAACTTTACAAGAAAAAGGGTAACACCTTTTACCGTATTAAGTACATATGTATATATGTACCATTGAGACAGGATGATATTACTAAGAAATCTTAGAATTGATCTAGAGGAGTGTCAAGTCAAATGCACAAAAAGCTCATAACGATAACTACTCTCTTGCATTACTGCACCTGTTACAATCTATCCAGTAAGTTTATTTGGTTTGGTAGGATATTTAATCCAACACACTGGCTATTCTGTGGCTGTAAAATATATAAAATACTCGTACATCATCATCATCACTGATCATCGTCATCGTCATCATCTATATCTGCTTATTCATGAAACCTTCATACCTAACTTTAATTTAAATTTATTCACTCACTCCATTACTTTAACGCTTAATACATCCTATTTGTTAAGAAGCAATAGAAAATTTAAAAAAGTAGGAAAAAACCCGACAGAAGAACAAAGTGCTTTAATGTACCTGAATCAAATGAAATGAAACCCTATACTTGTTTAGTAGCACCAGTCTCACATTGTTGAATTGCTTATTAGATAATGGAACGGGTCAACTCGAGAATCATTTGAGAATCAAGCCAAGAGGTACTTTAGTCAACCATAATGGACATGTTCACTACATTTACTTGCATAATAATCACTTCATTTTTTGTTACTATAATATAATGTCCACCAAGGTTCAGCTTAGCTTTGTCTACTATTCATTGTGCATCGGGTAAACAAGTACAAGTCATGCAGTATTATATATTATACATTATTATCATTATTATTATCATAAAAGTACACAATAGAAGTAGTAGGCAGATACCTCACGTCTTCAAAGTGATACGATGGGCTGGTTGACAAGCAATGTAGAATGCAATGATTTCTTTGCTCAATTGTTTTTTTTAATTTGTATTATTTGAATTTAAACTTAATATAAAGCAAGAGGGATGAAATCGGCATAAGGAAAATGAAATGGCCAAAGAAAATTTACCCTTTAATCAAGTGTATAGAAAGGGTTGAGAGGAGTAATGATGACAAACAACGTATTGATTTTTAGTCTGCTCATTTATTGCGTCATTGCATTGCCTGTGTGTGTAGGCTAGACTAATGAATATATTGAGAGACATAATTAATAATTATGGTTGTAACCACATCAATGCAATGGAGATGATGATATGAATCCATCCAATACTTATAGAGTGACTAGTGATTACTAAGTTTTCCATAAAGCGAAGCAATCAACAATCAAGTGGAAAGAAGGGTTGGCTCCTTTTCCTTTTGGTGAGGTACAGTTCTAAACTAAAGTAGGAAAGATCGGCTATTAACTTCCAAGTATTACTCATAATATTATATAATTTATTATTTGAGCCAGTCCATAAAGGTCCAAGTCATAGTCATAAGTAGTTATATTTTTTTATCAAATGAAATGGAAGTTTCATCCTGCTTTGTTTGATGGATAATCTTCAGTATGTACTTTCCTCTCGGCCTGATTTAAATTGTGGATTGGGTATATAAAATACTGAGAGTGATATTTAACATAGTGTGATGGAAGAATTAGTCGGCTATTAGAAGGTAAATAAATGTGAGGTATGCAGCAGCTCATTTCTTAAACTCCCTTTCGGCTTTACTTAAATGGTTTTACCTCTCTTGCCTTTTACTTACTAGAGACAAGTAAAATCATACTGTTAATATTATTATTATCATTATTATTATCATCATCATCATCATAGCGTGATATGGTGGTGATTGGATAATGCATTGTCAAGGGTTTTCTTCATTTTTTTGTCTAAAAAAAGTTAAAAAGAAATATCTTAAGTTTAGTTTTAGTTATATGATGGTATGATGGGATAATGCTTTTAAATAAAGTGAGAGGGGCAGAAGGCGTTTTAAGATTCCAAGTCACGTTACATTACTTTTTGGTCTGTCCGTCGGATTCCAGTTAAGTTTGAGCTTGGAGCAACATAAAGCTGTTTATTAAAGAGAAAGATGGGCTCAGTTGAGTGTGTAATCGTTCAAAACCGTCTTTTATGCCTGGGACCAACAATGAGATGTCGGAAAGTAATATTATAGGTATTATAAAACATTCTATTACTACTTCTAAGTATCTCGTGGGGTAAAGTTAAGTACGTACATGGTTATGTTGACTGGGGGTAATGTAAAATGAAGATCCAGATCCAAATCCGGATTATGATGTTGATGTATTGCATCAATGCATGGTGGTGATGCTTTACTCTCAGGGTTACCAAAACTGAAACATATATCAAGTGTTAAGTTGGGTTATAATATTGTCTGGGCATTTTTACATTTTTGGGATTTTTTGTCACTCTTAATTATTTTTATAACCTATATATTTTTTACAATATATTAATAGTTCAGGTATTAATATATTGATGTAATATATTATTATATAATATAGTAGCTATTAATACACCATTAATACACTATTAATATGTTACTAATATACAATATACTTGTGTCTTGGGATAAACTTACTAGTTAAATTCAATATCTAGGAGTTTATGAATTAAGAAAAACATACATAATTCATTTACCGTTAACTTCAAACCATAAACCATTTTATTGGAAAAACTGTGACAAACAAAATACAAAAATTAATATTACAGCGCTTCAAGTGCTGGGACGCTTTTGAAATTACAAAACTCCTTTTGTACATTGCATCAAAACACTACAATTTATACAATCAAATTACTATCCTAGGGCTAGGGGAATCCCCCTATATACTTCGGAAACAATAAAAATTTTAATCCTGGTTAATCAAATAACAGTGAGTACAACAATATACTCTTGATTGACTAAAATAGGATTTCCAATGAATCAACTTAAATTCCTACTTTAATAATTCTTTGGACGTAAAAGCATTTGATTAGCTGATCTGACCATGTCTTACTTTTACCAAGTTTTAGCTTTTCATCGAAATAACATATTTTTGAAAGTTAGTGTTTACCAGACTAATTAAATGTAAAAAAATGAATAACCGGGGATATTCCCTACCTAAGATTTCAACTATTTACCTGAAACGACGTAGTGCTAATCTACTATGAAACTTCTACTGGTCAACAACTCTAAATAAATTGAGAAAGATTTGTCAAATGACATTTTCAATACAAAATAATCATTTTACTCTCAGCACCTTTTAAATGAATACTCCACAAAAGAAATCAAAGATATCCAACCAGATTTCCCTTTTAATCTTGAATAGACCATTAGGTTGTTAGTACCTTATTGTACGTTCTAACACAATGCTTATAATCTGATAAGTTGTACCATACAGAGAGGTAAATGAAGTAGTTGAGTTAGAAGATTGGGCTAGTGGGTTCGTGCGCACTCGTTAATTGCCCAGTATGTTCAGTAAAACATTATACTTATGATCGTACCGTTCACCCATTAACATCAAGATAACCCCACGACGGCACCCATACTCAAGGGCTCATTTCAGTTTCAAAGCAATCTTTGTATTTCTATTTAGTCACATTTACTTATAATATATTCTCCAGAGAAGAAAAACCTTCCAAGCTCAGCAAGTTAAAAGCCAAACCAAGTTTATCAAGAAACAGAAAAGAAGAGAACTCACTCAAAATATCAAGTATAAACCTTTTACTGTTTGACTACAATACTACTGTGGGCTAATACGAGTTAAGTTTCTTCTCATCATCTCATCTTTCTTCTTTTTCTTAGTTGGAATCCAGACTTGCCAACAACATTGGTGGTAGTAATAGTAGTAACATTATTGTGTGTACTACTACTACTCATGTGTGATCGTAATTCTTGGTAGTAATTCAGCCTCTTCCTTTTCTGCTACAAAACATTATTTACTTCTTTGAGAGTAGTGGTGGACGGATAGATGAAGAAACTTAGCAGAAAGAAGAAGAAGCAACTCACAATAATAATACTCAATACTCTTAGACTTACATCCATCCAACCAAGTCAAGATCAACCCATTAGTAAGGTTGTTAGATCACTAAAATGACGCTTCTCTTAGCTTACGTTTCTTAAGACTTTTTGTTTGAATTCTCATCTCTCTCTCTGGAAGGAATGACTTCTCTCGTTTGTTTCTCTACTGACTCCACTTCCTCTCTCTCTCTTTCTACCTTCAAGTCATCCCTTCCCTTCTTTACTTGTTCATTTTAACCCGAAATATATTTTTAGCTGTAGTACACTTATATGGATGTATGTAATTATACCCAGTATAAGTAATCCACTTCCAGTGAAAAAAGCTCACACGAATCTCGTTACATGCCCCGAGAGTAATTAGCTTTGAGCAACTGCTTTAAGCTTAACTGGCTACAGGATTATCTTTTTTGGACAAAACATTTTTATATTTGAAAATTCACCCAGACCTAACCTAAGTCTTTTGGGATTCCCTTTAATGATCATCTTTTTTTTTTAAAAAAAAAGAACTTAGCAAAAGCAGTTAGTATGTACATTAATACATTATAAATGAAATCACAAATATTATTTGGATAACACTTAAATCCTTATTTGATATCTCTGTCTGAAGGTTTTTTTACTAGGAGAAAAATCTCTTCTAAGCGTAAGTGGAATTTTGTATGAAATCAAAGAGAAAATGAAAGAGTGAAACGAGACGAAGTGACTGTGAGACTCTTGTGGACTGTGTACATGGTTTTAGACACTTCGACATCCACACTGGATCAGGTTCTACAAGCATCAAGTAGTGAATATAATATACCAGGAAAGTGAAACCCGGGCATGCAGTGTTCATTCTGCCTTTGGCCGATGAAGCAGCAAGAAAAACCTCTCTCTTGTACATTTACTCCTTCTACACTCTGTCAAACCGGCTTTTCCATTATTCAATTGAAACTTTTATATTCAATAAACATCTCTCGGACATTGTTCTCTTTTCTAAGGAGTGAGTCCAATAAAAGGAAGTGAGTGTTTTATACATCATACCATTTATTTACCTTCCGGTATTTATTCTTCCGGATCAAGGAAGAGACAATCATTTGACATTACTTAAATAATAATACCTCTAAAGAAAGTAAAGCCCTGTGTATTTATCCCTATACCTATTTTAAAAACAAATCTTCAGCTATTACATGTTAATGTGGTAGAGTAAGACTTGGAACGTGCAATTTTACTACACAGTCTTACTTAAATTTAAAATTTAGCCTATTTAATTCCTATCATTGCTATTGCCTGTGGTTAGGGTTTAGGGTCTTTAGGCTTTAGTGCAAAATGATTAGATTATGATGCACTACTCATACAAAATACTGTACACAATTGACTTTAAACATTAAAACAGTGTGACATTTGCATAGTCCACGTTTTCAAGTGAAAGATAACTCTGGGGTATTGTACCGAATCCATTAACGATTATAAAACATAAAGCCCCACTTCATAGTGAAAAGTAGTATCAGTTAAGAGATATATATTCACTTTGTGTGCTCTAAAGATAAGTGCAAGGAAAGGTTTTTGGCCAACCACCTGAATGCATCACATCAGTCGGTGTCTTTAATATATTTTGGCATGTTGGGTTTTATCAACAAATAATGGATTATGCCAAGTACATGTGTACTACTATATGAACTCATTCAGTAAGGATAGTATCATCATTACAATGTGCACTTTTTTATTACTCTCCTAGTGCGTTCTACTTAGGACGAGAACTCTGGAGAAACTCGGGACTTGTCTCAATTGGTACATAATTGAAAGTGAGTCATCATTCTCATTTTACACCGACGTTGACACTTTCTACATTCGCAGTTGCTTGTACTATCGTGGTTGTGAATGGATTCTGTAATAATTGCTATTGTTCCTCGTTTCGTTATTGGTTTCGTAGACGGCGAAAAAAAAAATATATATTGTATTTGATAAATCACTTGTAATAAAGTTTCATCACGACATTCGATACAGACACTTCAAATAACATATCATCTCTCCTACCTAATGCACAGTCATCTAAGTGATGTAATATGAGATTTAGTAGATATACGAAGTAAACCTTGAAGAAAGTAGCTCTTTGCTGAGTGGACATAGTTTCTGTACTATTTTTCATCGTATTTAGATGAAATTGGGTCCACGCGACATGAATTAAAACTAAACTACCCACTTGTGACTTGGTTATAAGGAATTTTAGTGACTAAATAGATCTTGAGTACCAGAAGTGAACTCTTTCCGATATTAAGAAGATAATAATAAATCAGCATTTATTTTAGCATTACCAAGGATCTCATGTACCGAGTCACATCTCTGCATCATCATCACCAATTAGAATTGAAATTGTCTGTGGATATTAAAGGAAGGTAAACTCTTTCCTCTTGTAAGTCCCTTGTGATCATCATACTAGCTGACGGTGGTGATTGAACTGACATTTTTGTGGCATTATTTCATGGAGATTGGACCAAGGAGCCAAACAAGGTTAGGTGTGAGATGATTTTATTCTCATATCATGTAACACGGCAGTGCACTCTTTAACTTAAGTATTATGCTTTATGCTTGCCGAACACGTCACACAACTATTTCTGCAGCTCATCAAATGAATCACAATTGCCTTGTTTATGGAGTATATCAATGTTGCATGGGATAGGGACTTGCTCTTTTGTTTTGTCTACCTTTGACTAACCACTTGATTTTATAAACACGCGAGCAGAAGGCTTAGGGTATGTAAAGCAATTATATGTCATGCATTGATATCGCCAGTAAATAAATAAAATTATTGTTATTTCTTCAGTTGGGGTCTAGGTCTGGGTGGGTATGTGTCTTGTCACTTTTGATAAATTTCCATAATCCGAAATCCGATTTGTTCTAATTGCTTTTTGTTTGTGTACCTTCATCAATGTAGTAGTATTATTCGGTTTATGCTTTATGAATCAAAGGAATATGATTATGGTTGCAGTTGTTCGGATTGTTATAGTAAATATGTAGCGTGTAAAAGGTAGTGAAAGTGAAATTGAGCTCATTTCCATGATGTATGGGGTAAGTTACTCGTTTGGCCTTTGGTAGTTTTGGATTTGACAAAATGATGGGAAGGGAATTCTGATTTAATGATTAATTTGAACAATCAAATGAAATTGTTGGATCTTTGAAATTTAATTAAACATAGTTTTAGTTGGGTTGGTTAAAATATTAAATGCAGATGCTTAAAAAGGTAGATTACTTCAAAGTGAAAGTTTGTATTACAATTCTTTGGGATGTTTAAATCCTATAGTTATAGTTTATAACATAACCTATATAGATGTCCACTTAGGGATCTTTACATAATGAACTATTGGATGGGGTCGTTTTATGTTGTATGAAATTTACTGTATTGTAGACAGAAAATTCGCTGGCCTAAACATTTTCATTTGTAATTAAAACGGAAGATGACCACCCTTACAAAGAATTATGCGTCACAATTTATAAAGGATGTAAAGAAATAAACGCAATAAATTTTAGGTACGAGAAACATCAAATAACAACTGAACTGTATTATTAATTAATCTGTTCTATAGTTGAAGCTAGGCTTTCTAGAATCGTCGGTATGGCTTTTCCCAAATTAGAAGATTAGAACGTAGTAAAAGCTTTTACGCTTTACCAAAAATACACTACAGCTAGTTGGAGGTAGTTTGATAAAAACACACACAATCCATGTTTGTTCATTGTAAAGGAAAGTTAGTTAGAGATTGAGAGATTGGACGCTGCTAAAGGTGATTTCCGGTTCACGGTTACTGTACTTCTGACCAACCACAACTTTCATTTATGAAAATCTGGAAACCAAGTTATCCGGAAGCCAATGATTTCAAAATTAGTTTGGTTGTATTCGTTTCGCCATTTCTAAAACACTCTTATCTCTGGATTTGAAGGCTTCAACTTTATACTTTACTGAAATGCCGTGTTTACCGGAATGTTAAGGAAGAGAAAGAATTCAAATGGTTGTTGATGAATGAGATTCAAACAGCCCATTAACATATTTATTACGAATAACATTTGAATCTTTAAACGTTCATTAAGTATAATGTTATTGCCCACATAGCTTGGTTCATTCCAGTGGTGTAACGAGTTTTCGAGTCGTTTAGTTGGTAAAACTCAATCAACCAAATGATAAGCTTGTTATATGCAAGAGTCAACAACCAACAAGTTTTAGGTGTGGACTATGTTGGGGGAAATTACATTGTTCATCGTGTATGAACAAATTTAAGGCTTGAAACTGCATGGAACGCTTAAATTGTTATGACAGGGATGTTTTTGCCATGAATGTGTTTTATTCTAAAATCTGCCGAAAGTCAAAAGGATTGCCTGTTGGCAAAATATGAAATAAATGAGCCAACAGTTCGTGCCGTCAACACCTTCCTTCAATCGCCGTGCTCTACTAATTATCTTACTTCCCAGTTGTCCATTCAAGCAAAGGAAAACACGTCAATTGCATATTACATGTATTTCCAGTCTTTATCCCTACTTCCAATTTATACTTGCTTAAAATAAGTATAAACTAGCTTTATTACTTGTTCCATATAGGATAGTTAGCTGAACTGACCGATGTGACGGATGGTGGTTTATAATCAACTTCCTCCCTGCTGTTATGTTATATACTAGTTTAGCCTAAAAGGGCAAAATCCACTTCCAGAGATTTTGTAAACTACCCATTATTCCTAGTTTCAATAGAACATTATTTAATATCATTTACATTTGTATCATTGTACCTATCACCAACCGTGGCTTTTGTGATTTTACTAGGAATCCAGTACAACAAGAATGTACTGAACGAATCAAAACTGTAGATAACTCTAGGGAGCCTTTAATTTCCCTGGATTTGAAGAATCACGCATGCATATTTAACTGACTAGCTGTACCAACAAAAGTAGACTTTCATGAGTGAGTAGTATTAAGGACTCAACTGGAATATAATACTACTTTCACTTTACTATGCAAAACGCACGTTTGTTTGAGCAAGTAATGAAATGTAAACTTATGTTGAGACTCGTAACTACTTTTGTCATAACTTTAGTTAAACAACCTCTTGTTTATCCCAAGAGAATCAATTCTGAGCTTTTAATAACTGCCATTGTCACTTCAACTGGTGTAAATATTCCAGCATAAATATTGACTTTACCTTCAACTAACGCTAGTGAATACGCGCATCAATTAATATGACAGTTGTTACTCATTTAACGGTGGTTCCATACCTTTGGATTACATTGAGGTTGAAGTGGTTTGATAGAACTGAAAGCGTTAATTATATACATTTAGAAGCAATATGTTGAAAGTTGAGATTGAGATGTGAAGGAAACAAGGCCTGATATTGAGCGTGTGGTTTTACCCATGCCATGTTTTGAGAATTGAACATACTCATTTAGATAGGTGATTGGTAGATGACTGGAAATTAGTGAATTGTTCTGCCAGAATGTACTATTGCTTTTACTAGCTTTTGATTTTTATGCCGAGCTGAATGAAACTCGGTAAATGAGTTACTTTGCCCAACAGGAACAAACTGTAGGATAATAGCACTTGTATTTGTATTTAGAACTTTCATTGCATTTTTTAGTGAATAGCAAATGCCATTACTACTTTGGGGGAATGTATTGGCA
Source organism: Isotoma decorata (assembly GCA_034698605.1). NCBI lineage: Eukaryota > Metazoa > Arthropoda > Collembola > Entomobryomorpha > Isotomidae > Isotoma > Isotoma decorata. The sequence continues at coordinate 109,714 of JAQGBU010000014.1, forward strand.
TTGGCACAGTTCAGCAGTTTATGTGTGGTTATAAAATAATACATTTCTTTTCTTTAATAGCGGTTCGAAAATTCTGTCTATGTTATGTATGTTTCTGGCCAACAACTAAAGACATGTTATGATCTAAAATATCTCATTCAGTATAAATGCCAGAGGAGTAAGCAAGTACAATGTTTAAGCTTGAAAAACTCCGTGTTACAAATCTAAATGTTCATTATCCATTAACACGGAACTTTTAAGGTTTTCTGTGCCAAAAATTCTCCTGGTTGCCAATGCCTGTGTGTAATTGATTTGAAATATCAAGCGTAAGTTAATCTCAATTTAGTTATCCTCGTAATCTTTTATTCACCTACTGGTTGCTGGTTGACTTGACTGGCTCTTATCGAAATTACTTTTTTGATTCCTTTTATGAACGCTTCATCACCTCATTTTTACCATCATAATTTTTTAAATGTCAAAGGTACAAAAGTAAACAACTTGGAAATTCATTTTATGAGGCAATAATAACCCACTGTAAACCGAGCGGAGCAAACCTATAAGACCTATATGGTTGTTGATGGACTGGCAGTTTGAGAAAATTGAACTGGCAGAGTGTAAAAAAATAATGCATACTCATTAAGAATCTTTTACATATTCATTTTTAGTCATTTTGGTCAGCATTTAGTTTGCACCGTGTAATATTATTTGAAATTTTGTTTTTTTCCAGAAATTACTTTACTCTATTAGCAGACGCATACCCATTAACGCCCAGTACTAATACTAAAGATCTTAATTAAATCCACCCATTCCATTTCACTTATATACCAATTGCTTTTCGTTTATTCATTGTTTTTCTGTGCCAATAAATTGTCTTGACTTCATGATGCAAGATGAGATCAAACTGTTAGTTCTTTACCATTATATTATTACTACTACATTTTTTACTCAACGTTTAAGAAAACATTTTAAGCTTGCACCAGTAGCGAGCTGCACATCGTATCTAAATTCCATTCTAATTGGCCTCGGAGTTTTTTTGAAATTTTTATGCAGAGCTAGAAAAAAGTATTGTTTTATTGTCTTTAAAATCCGTTTTTACTTTAATCTTTATTTGTTTCTATACATTGTATTGCAGTTAACAATTAAAAATTAGCATTTACAGTGCATACTTAACATAAGTGTTACTACTAGTGCCGAGTTGGCACCAATATGAAGTTCCACTTATTTGTTCGACACACAAAGGAAGGGAGCAAGAAATCAGAGAAAAATGTTATAGTAAAAATAAAAAATGTTAATTTGAGCATAGTTGCTTTTCATAGACTCTGAATATTGTGGCTAGTGGATTTATGTTGAGCCACCACCGTTTTCGAAATACAATCCGACATTTAAAAATAAAAATCATAAATGATGCCTCAAATTATCACTTACCTTCACTTCTGATTTCACAATGAGTTATTCGTCCGATATTTCGATACTCCTTGTAAATTAACCCTGTTGATGCACAATTTGTTTTTATACAGCTAATGAAACAATTACCCTTTTACTTATTGAGGCTGAATTCTCTGAACATGAGTGCTAAAATTTTAAGTGAACGCATCTCTATTCCTAACCTGTTGTGTCTTCTATTCAAAATTGTTTGAGTCGAATGCAATGGACATTGTGTGTTTGGTCCTTTACGCGATTTCCCTGCTACATTAAGCTTTGTGAAAGCGGTCTTGTGTAACACACTACTGGTCTCTAATCCAACCCTCCATAAGATTTTCTTACTTTTTTACATATTTACATAACTATCTAGTATCCATCTACTTTAACATTGTGGGATTACTCGTTATTCAATATCCATTGTTCCAAATTTTATTTCATTCTTTTTAGTTTTACTGTGTTCAGTATTTTCTCTTCTTTTTTGTTTCTTAAAGGTTTTGAATCCCCTAGTTCTGTATGCTTACTTATTCTCTTGTAAAATTGTTCAAGAAATCTATACAACTAAATCTTTTTTATATTTCTATGCTTCCAAAATTGAATCAGGTTATTCAAACGAATTTACAAGTTTAACTTTTCTTTTGGTAGAGCTTACAAATGCGAATATTCTTTTCAAAACTCAACCTACCAAACATAAATACAATCTAGATATACAAACACACAAACTCTCAACTCTCAAATCCATCTACTATGTACTTACCCAGTGTAGACTGATATTACTAAAGTTACACCCTAATTTTAAGTAACAAACGAAATATAGTCATACTCTTGAGAATTTCTCATGAAAAGTTTTACTTTATGCCATTCATCTAGAAATAAATGAATGTTTGAATTGAGGATGAGTTTCTCAGAAATAATAGTTTGCGGTGGTGGTTTGTGGAGATAAATACAATGAGAAAAGGTCTTACTTTCTCTTTCTTTCTTTCATCTGGCTGGGAGTAGTGTGCCTTTACCAAGTTGGAAGTGGGATTACAAATAGGATGTATGTATAGGTAATAAGTCTAAGTAGGTGATGTAGTTCACTAGTAGAAACCATCAGAATCATTTTCTGGTGACATAATGTGGGACAGATTCAACACTTCTTCTTTGTAAGAAAGTAGACACACTATTCCTAGCCAGACTTACATTGTGTAAACTATGTGGGACTTTAAGCCGTCTAAAACTCTCCATTATTATTATTATAGTCGATCTCCACTTGACTCACGGATCTCGATCTATCTATTCCACAAGGCTCATTATAATGGACTGGGCGAAGCTGTTTAGAAACGGAAACCTGCGCGCAGTTCACATTTGTTTTCACCAAAACTCCTCTTTCCACTTATTGGCTTTTCCATTAAGAAAGAGAAAGCGAGGAAATGTCTGTGTAAGAAGTAACAGTGGTATATAAGAGTGAAAGGAAGAAAGGATACAGTTGGCTGGGTCTTAGCTGGATATCATGATAGAAAATACCGTGTTGGACGAGGATATTACCTCATAGCCAGTTTCTCTATCTCTTTCTTTCTCTCTCTTCCTCTAGAGAAATACTACACTGTTATCAATGAACAATCCACTTTGGTTCTCTCTCCTAGAATCTGTAGAAATACCCACACCTACAAATAGAAGACACATTCTACATTCTTTAATAAGGCTCACTTTTAGACTTTGACTCTGCTTATGTTACTTACACTTATCATTATTTTCCTTATACTGCTACTTTACACTTTTCTTCTACTTTCTCCTATTCCTCTATTATTTTCTACCTAGTTATCTAGTAGTTCTATTTGATTCACATTAATTTGAATTTATAGCGAGACAACAGAGTGTCGGTGAGTTTATGGCTGTGTAATACCCCTATATTTCCATGCACTCAAGGGAAGATTGGCTGCTTAGCAGTTGGTAGGTTGTAATAGTATAGAAATATTTAGTGTCTTGAGAGAAGATTTTGGTGTACGGATAATTCATCTCCTATCTTTGCCCTCCGGTATTTCATCCTCATGTATAATGGTCTTTCCCCAGTTTCAGAACTATTTTAGAAGTGTCAGCAATTTTTGGCAAGGAAAGATAACTCTGAAAAAAGCGTTTTAAAATTATTTTGGCAAAACGATTTTTTTTGATGACGCAGTTTTTGCAAAGTGGTATTAACGAGAAAATTGTTATTTTTCTAGTTTCCAAAACATGATAAATAATGAAATTAACTAACTGTACATAATTTGTTTATTTGCATTGTTCTGAAATTAATGAACAGCAAGTATCAAGTAAAATTAATACTATAAAAGTATGTTTGTCTCTGTGTGTATAAATACCCTCCAGAAGCTATTTGCTTGAGTTCCATTCTGAGCCATACAAGCATACTCTGAAGCCAACATGCAAACAGTTAGAAAGCTATAAGACGACTTTGTTTGAAAACAGGATTATAGTTAAGGATTACTATTCAAATAAAAAACAGCAATTTCCCTTGAATTACTAACGTAAATATTGTACTTGTAAATTTCGAAACGACCTTCGCAGAAAAAAGTTGTTTGCAAAAACAAGACTCTCACAAAAAGCGTTTTCCTTAAAAATCCACTTAAAAAACATATTTTGTCCAAACACGGAAAACTTGTTGCCGAACGGACCCCAAATCATTATAATTTGTAACTAACTTGGACTCAAACTAATACAGAAGTACATGTATTTTTACTACCATTCATAAGGGCCTTGAGTTTATTAATAGGTTTGTAAAGTACGTGTATACTAACTCTTCATCGCATCACGATTTTTTGGAAGTTTTTTAAGCAATCAAAAACTATGCCATTGAAGTAAAATATATCAAATGCTTATTTTTAGCATATTCAAAGATTTTATCAGAAATAAATTAAAATCTGAAACGCAATTTCGCGTAGGAAATAACTAATTAAACATATCCCAGGTAAAGAGTCAGACGCCTAGAGACCTATAAAACAACTCCAGTGTACGGGGACTTCAGTTCCAGTGGTTCTTTTTGATTGATGTTAAAAATAATGTCGTGCTAAATTTTCATTAAAACTTGGATACGAAAGGTGTATATAGATGTTGGGTATGAAATGTATAAAGTGTGGAATGAAATGTCATAAAGTAGAATATAATCCTCATTTTACTTGCTTTCCCTTCTCTAAAACTCAGTCAGTGTCACTACCACTTGAATTCATATCAACTAAATTCTTATTTCTGCTTTTACCATTTTACCCTTTCCATTTATGTCACCTTGAAAGTTAATGTATACTGTGGATCTTGATGCTTTAAATCATATAATAAATGCTATGATGGGTGTGTGTACTATATAAGTTGGAAAGTTGGAATCATTCATGATATGAATTATGGTGTATGAGGAGAGAGCATTATGCATTATAGACAAAATTATATCTCTCCTCCTCGTTTGTTTCCCCTTTGACAGTCACCAGGCTCTCTCGTTTAATATCTGATCTGACTGACAATCTATAGAGTTTAGACTAGAAGTAATAGATGTAGGAAATAGAGAAGAGAGTGAGACAGGGGAACTCGACTTATTGTTAGAGACACGTCTATCTTCTGTTTCTATAATATTATACAATGTTAAAGAACCTAGTTGGTTACATTCATCTCATCTCTGGAATATTATTATCCATTTTCCTGGAACTTGGCTGAAAGTAAAGTGGAAGAGTCCAGTAGTGCTTCCATATTACGAGCAAACAGGGAGAAATATCAAATCGAAACCCCAATTGGAAAACTGATGAGCTCCGTTCTGTCTGTCAGACCCAACTCGAACTGAACATTGCAAGGACTAAAGAACTGCTTACTGATTGTGATGTGATATGTGATATGAATTCGATAGGGAGTTTAGTATGAGTTGTGAGTGTGTGTTTTTATTCTTTTATTTATTGGAGACGGATAAACGGGTAGATATGCTTGCTTGAAATGAAATGATGCTGATCTGATGCGGGTTAGAGAGAGAGTTGAGACTGAATCGATCAATTATGTGGACTCCCTATATATTGCATTGTTGTGTACTTACTTGGATTCTGATCCTAAATTTCCCTTCTACGAGTCTATTCAAGTAAATGGATGGAGAGAAAGATGAAAGACTCGGAGTGAACGAGCTAGTTGAACTATTACTGCTAATGTGTAATGTGGCCCAGAGAAAAGATTAAATGAAAGCCTCTCTACTGATATTCATGTAAGCCAGGATCATCAACCAACCAAGTTTTATCTGACATTATATGGCGTTTTATCAAAAAGGTTTACTTTTTATAATCATAAAAGTTGAATGTATTATTAAGTATCGTTAGATACTTTATGTGAACGTTCATGGTGTCCGTCGGTCCGTCCTTCTGTCCGTCTGTCCGTCTGTCCTTCTGTCTGTCTGAAGGGCTAACTTTTGACAGGAATAATATTTTTTAATTCTGTTTACACAAATGGGTTCCTTAGGTCAAAGGGACGTTAATATTTTTAAAATGGGGCAAATCGGCCACACCCCCTAATTTTAATCACAAAAAAATGGAAATTGTTTTATGAAATTGTGTTGCATAGTGCCCCGTATGTGAACGTTCATGGTGTCTGTCTGTCCGTCTGTCTGTCTGTCCGTCTGTCTGTCTGTCCGTCTGTCTGTCTGAATGGCTAACTTTTGACAGGAATAATATTTTTCTGAACAGTTGAACACCATGACCGTCATTTTCAAACTTTCAACAGAATGTTTTCGATTTCATAAAGATAATCTAACGATACTTTCATATATCCGTTTGTCATGGTTTATTTAGGCTTATAATGATACACAGTCCTTCTATGAGGACGTATTTGTACATTTCCTCAGCCACCTAATTCTTATTCAATTTTGCAATTGTAATAACATAGGGGGAAAAGGATGTGCACTAGTACACTCAAAATCTCTCTCGTCCGTCTGCATATTATCACCAAAACTAGATACATAGGTGGATGTAACATGACACGTGACCCATTCATTAAATTACTGAATGCATCTGGAGAGTTAAAATAAGGGAGAATTGCTTGGCTTCTCCTCTGCTACATTTTATCTCCAATATAAAATGCAGTTAAACTGCATACGAGATAATAGTTACATCATTTAATGAGGATATGATGCTCATTAATTGCATTATTGCATTGCAACTCGGGGCTCAGGGAGAGGTACACTTGTGCCCAGATGAATCCAACTCTGGGGTTCTGGTGTGGCAATTTATAAGCCATGTTTTAAATGCAGTGTTAATGCAGATGATAAATGTATGATTACAGAACAGGATTCGGAAGATCGAAAGCATGCAGACTCGACCAAAAAGATAAGGGTATAAGCATACAAGAGATAAATCTTGACGAAACTAGAATTTATTACAGATATAGGATTTGGATTGGCATGATACAACTTTTCATATTTTAAAGTAAAACTGCAAAATCCTCCCTGGCAATTTCCATCTCTAACTGACAATGAAGCCCTAAATGATGATCAACAGAATTGTGGTAGCATAACACACAGGTACTCATTCAGTGCGCATTTTAAGCTAGCTAGGCTCACCTTAAATATTATTATTGAGGTGAGTTGAGCACAGTAACTTTTTTTAGTGGAATGGGATCCATGTCCGTCAGTGAACATAGATGTATGAAAAGATTCTTTTGTCCAAAAAGTAAAGCAAAGTTGTTGAGGAAATGTTTGACGTGACTTGAGTGTTCGTGGTGGATGAAAAGTGTCATGTACTTATTGTATCCTAAAGAATATGACGGAGAAGCAAACTAGTATTTCGTTAGAAAAGTCCGCAGAAGACTTATAAGAGACGAAGAAAAGTATTTTTTCCTAGTTTCTTCGACTTGAATTGAGAAAGCAAGGAAAAAGTAGAGAGAAAGAGTAGGGAAAAAGGAATTTCTCCAATAATATAAAAAATTGGAAGGGATTGGGTTGAATGGCAAAAGTCTCTGTACTTGTTTAGCAGTACACATAAAGAAGGACGACGTGGCTGGGAATGAGTCAAAAGTTGTGTGCGTATTGGCCATTGCATTAGAAGAACTTGGTACACCCTAGAAATACTTTCTCTTTGGTATCATTCATCAAGAGACACTACTGGTCAGCCTTTCTTTTCTTTTTCCCTATTATATGGAGCACAAGTTAGACCAATAAATATCGGTAGATTTCCCTTTTCTACAAAAGTATCACTTGTCAGATATCTTGAAAATCTTGATCTCACAACATTCAACCTTCATGAGGAAAAGCTCTGTGGTGTAGCTTTCCTCGACTTCCGTTCCTATATTGAGATGGTTGGACTGTAAGTACACATTCAATATTTCATATTGCAGAGTCATCATCACGACACATCTATCCTTCTATCCGGTCCGGTAGTTTTTGTCGTGGTTATATAAATTGGCGCAGGACAAGGCTTTATTTCTTGTTGGCTTGTCATGCACGTTTCTTGCCTAGTTGTTGTGTTCATATGATGAGATGATCCATGGAGGGATTTATTATTATAAAATGTGAGCATAACAACTACTTGCAAGCTTTTACCACCCTCATCTCACCGGCATCTCATATAGCTCAACAAGAAGGACCATCCATTAAACTAATACATTACTACCACAACCATTTCTAGATATTTTTCCTAGACCCCGAAAAAACTTTTCTCTCTTTCTCTCTTTTATTTTGGTGGCAGTGGCAGTGGCACTACTACACAGTAAAGTACCCTGAGGCTCGAACTTTAATCAGCATACAGTTTCTTTCCACACTCTAGACATTTTGGGCTGAGGCAGAGTAAACTTTTACTCATGAGTATTGGTTCGTTTACAAGTAAGCTTGATATATCCACCACGTCTGATATCAAAGTCGATGTAGTTTTCCCTCAAATCTGGCAAGGAAAGGGTCGTTTGTTATCGTTTTGAGAAATGCTTTCTCGCCCTATTCTCTTCTCATCTTACTTACTGCTACTCAAGTACCATTCATGACCCAGTGTATAGTCGCATGTTGGCAATCGGTTCATTCATTCAATCAATAATAGGAATCGTAGCACACTTGTATATATTCTAAGGGATTTAAGTGATGATGGATTGGCAGATCACTCACATGGATGATTTAGGCCCAGCTCACGAGTTACGTACTATAATACTAATAATAATGACAGTGTAGCAAAAAAAAACTGTTGTTCAGCATTATTACAAAAATAATGATGGTGCTAACCTAACCTCTTAAAGCTGAAAGGCTACTTTTATTGTTTGCTCACGTCTTAGAGAATACTTCGTGAATTGTAATAAAAACTCGTCATGGAGTTCTGTCTTTTCTGCAGAAGAGAGAGAATAACTTAGACTGCTATAAATGTTGCTTGAGAGGTAAATCTGGTGAGCTGAATATATTAAATCTCACCAGCAGCAATATGCTAGACTAATTCTTCTTATCATTGTGTTATTATGAACAATATCTTGACTCGAGTATAGAGGTTAGACCAGGTTACTCTGTTTTGCTCCTGTAATTCCAAATTTATTGACTTTGTTTATAACTAAAAGAGGATAATAAAGGGCTTCTTTGTTTGTACAAAAACAGAAAACTCGTAATCTTAATGCAACCGGCTTAACTCATCTTCTTACATAATGCACAAACATAAACCCTTGCCACACCTGGTCTCGTCTCATTTTCTCATCTTCACTAATTCAAAATCATCTTGAGGAAAGCGAAAGAGAAAGTTAATTAAGACTTCACGAGGCATATTCTGGAATCAGTCCTTACGCTACTGGATTTTACGGACGAAGACATCAAATGCCGATATAACTGTCAGTATATCAATAAAGCAAAGCTAATTAACCAAATCCGATCTTCAGACTTGAATCCTGTTTAATCTAAGTATAGCTAATCCATCCCAATCTGTCAATATTGTATTTAATATAAAATGATCAAATTATCTACAATTTACTTAAAATGGAGATGTCAGAGTAATGCTGAAGATGTGTTTAATGGCCATTTATAGTAATGTCCGTTATTCACAGGAACCTCAATATAAAATGTAAATGTTTGTCCTTGTTGTAAGAAAAATGACAGGAGGGACCTCATCATCAATCATCAATCAATTCAACTTTTCTGGAATAAATTGATGATGAAATGTGTTCTTCGCAATACTTATAGTTGATTTGTTTCTAAACCACGTATGCAGATGATGAGCAAATGCTGTCATTCATTGTCTTTTTCAGAGAATTTTCCTATTTACTCTTGAAGTTGTTTGAAAGTACCTGACTAAATTCGTTAATGGGCCAATTCATACGATATAATCGTGCGACTTGAATTTTCGTTTTTGGGTTGACTAAAATGCTATGATGATAGGATAAGTAGCATCGCCTCATGAGCAAATAAAGATGATGATTAAATTCCAAGAAAGCAGATAAAGGCAGCAGCCGTATTAAATTGGAGATTGAGATTATAATACATGCAATATTTAGTTTAACTAAAGACGAACAGGACAAAGAGATTAATAATGGTCATTGTAGTGGCTGCATACAATTATTTAAGTCTATAAACATAATAGCTGATTCAACTTTGATAGACCAGATTTTGTTGTTATATCCATTTAAGCAAAACTTGCATGACGGTATGATGTCACTCATGAGACTAGTGTTGTTTAAAAAGTACAAAGCAGACCGGTTTTCTTCTCTTCCTTAATTGCTGATTAATGTGATAACTAAACTTGGCAAAGCATGTTGAATTGCTCATCGTTATTCACCGAAAAACTTTTAAAACTTCATGATTGGAGTATCATGTATGTCTAGCAGTAATTTTTTGAGCGATTTACTAACCAAACCAATAATGTGTAAGAAATAGTATTAAATATAAGTAATAGACATGTAAATGATAATGGGTAGGGTGTCCTTATTAATGATTCATGACAATACTTTAGAGTACAGTTCGTGTACTTTATATAAAATTGCATGCAATCATATCAGTACACGAATAACAATCAGCCTGTATCATTGTTATTAGCCCATACTTAACCTTCCTATAATTTTCTCCAAATTCAGTTAAACAACTATCTATTTTGGTAGCGAATCGTAAGTGATACTTAAAGCTATTATATTTTAAATACAAAAATAACAAAAAACACCCTAGTTGCATCTTTACCAGTGATGTAGTCCGAAGAAACAAGGAATCAGCTAAAAGTTCAAGCGTTTAAAAAGAAACATTCCAGAATAAAAGGCCAACTTTAATGGATAAAAAATTGAGACAATACAAGAAATATCTTAAGTTGTAATGCATGCATTTACATAGACATATACATTACTGGCTCAAGACAACGGATTACATTTGTGCCCATAAGTATAGATAATCATTAGAGACATAAGTTAGTATTTATATGAATATAAAATGAGTTCCGCAGCAAAGGAAAGTACATAGATAATTTTGAAGTGCATCCCTTCCCATCGCTTTGCTTGTCATCCCTAAATGGTTTAAGCGAAGCGTTTTCAGAGCACACTTGTATTAAAAAGGGATGAAAAATAAGTATATAATATATAAAGTGTATAAAAGACAAGCTAATAGAATAGAATAGAGAATTGAGCCAATCCAACTGAGAAGAGGGTCTTTAGTACAACATGCATTACTTATGTCTCTAATGGACAATAAGTACCTAGGCATCAAGTAGAGACGAGAGGACTGAGCAGGCGAGTGGCATTTCGAATACAAAATCCAGTTTGCTTCCTATCTTTTAATTCGGATTGGATAGATTTCATTTCATACCCTGTGATTATATAGCTCAATCTATAATGTTATTATCATTCTGAGTCCAGAATCCAGCAGAAGTATAAAGGCTAACTCCTAATGAATCATAAATACTGAATGGATCCATATAATAATACATATATGATACGAATATGATGGAAGTGAAGGAGTGAACAAGAACCATAAGATACGATAATCCTACATATATGAGCTTTCACTGGTAAAATGAACCACCACTACTTCTACTCCTACCTTAGAGTACAATTCAACATAATCACTATAATAGACAATAGACACCAATAATATGGTACATGAGTGAATGGATGACTGATGATGGCTCATATTATTTCGAGCCAACCATCATTTCTGTTTTATCCCTAGTAAAAGTAGATAGGATGGAGGTAGAGATGATGTATTTTATCTTGCTAATAGCATTTAATAACAAACGAGCCGATTCGGGGCTGGAGAGACAGATATTAATTAATTGCTATGCTGGAGAGTGAGAATACCTGCTTCATCCCTCTTGTATTCAAACTTCATTATCTGACAGTTTCTTAAGAGAGCTGAGCTGCATTCTGCCTGATGAATACGTATTTCATGCTTCATAGTCTCTCTGAGAGTGAGAGAAGAGATATGATTAGATTGTATTTTGGTTTAGCTCATCTAATGTCTATCTAGATGATAACCTTCCATCCAATCTATATGATATTTCATAGAGAGCAACAACCAAGAACATTAGGAACCATCCGTCCGTTCTATTAGTGACGTAGAGTAGTGGTACGTACGTCCTACTATTATTACGAGTAAAAGTAATACCATAGGGAAGTTAGTGAAGTGGATAAACTGAAATGATCTTGTTGTGTATCTGTCAGCCGTTTCTTTGCAGTCGAGCTCCTGTCAATAAGAGAAATGAGCAGGGAGAGGGTATTTTCAGTGAAACGAAGGATAACTAAGCAGTTCAGACGTACCACTTGGCTATTTGTGGATCTCATTTGGGAATATCTATAGGGAATAACTCACTTTTCCTTATGTCTTGCTTTTCCTTATTCAAACTTAGGGTATCAGTTAGTTAAACCTTTTGTAACCAAGGATTTCTCCTCCTTTAGTACCCTTGTAATATTAGACTTAAATGAATTTACCAAGTTTCTTGAACAGTTTATGTACATACATCCCCTAGTAGCACTCGCACCCGTGTGTGTGGTGCGAATATTACATCTTGAAAACTTGATGCCAATGATGGAAAAGTTTCCGAAATGTTAGTTTCCTATGGGTTCCATGGCCATGTTGCTTAAGCTACATTGCATGGTACATCAATCCAAATGGTTTTTATTCAGCTCAATTTAAGATACTTGAAATATTGTTGAAAACTGCTACAAAAAGTTGATATAGCTGTTGAACTATTGAAATAGTATTTTAACAAGGGTAGAGTCCAATGTAACCTTGATACCGTAGAATCAGAAATTTTGATTCGACATTAACATCTGATGAAAAATTCGGAATTTGTAATTATGACTTTCATTGGAAACAAAAGTGAATGGCATACATACAGTGATACAGTATGCATGATTTCTACTGGAGTTTTATTATACTCGTCCACTGCTACTCTAAACCGAATGAACTGATCCAATCTGCCGAAATAATTGAAATGAACTTAAAACTAGTCAATTTCTATGGATTAATAAAGTACCAATCTTAATGCTTACACTAACGCAATTAGAGAAATATAAGGTTCCATCTGAAAGATAGGACTTTTCTATGTGGAAGGAAATATTTGGAGCTGTAAGAGATTTACTTGCTATCTTATGTCTTGTCATATTTGTGCCACTACAAATCTGGAGTTTGAAACAATGAGCTTATATGTTTATCAGTAAATACATTATTTAATTCCCACTTATCTTTCCACTTGGTTACCTTTTACTTTTCAAAACTGCTAACTGCGACATTATCTAATAATTTGATTTTAAAACCCTCCCTCGGGGATTGAATCCTGCCCTTTCTAGAGATATGGAATATTAGAAAAAATTGGTAAATTTTACTTTTACTACGCAGTAAATTTGAAAATGATATGAGATATTTCTAAATGTCGTCTAGCTCGTTGAAGCGCTTATAATTTATAAATTTTAATTCCCTTCGTATCCCTGAGTAATTTTTTAACGCTTTCTAACACATAACTAAAATATGCTATGGCCTATGCAAATCATATGATAATCAGTAATAATTTTAGGAGAATAAAATAAAATGATTCAAGTTCAACTTCATGAAGTTCAAGAAAGTTGAGCCGTGGAATAGTTTCTTTTTAAACTTTGGAGCATGCATATGGATAAAATATATATTTTTTATATTGTGGCAGAAGTTAAGCAGGAAATCAATAATAATTAACTTCAGGAAGCATTTGTTAAGCTACTACGACTGCATTGGCCGGCACCCTTCTTACAGACTAGTTTTGATTGCTGAGTTGGAACTCAAATGTACATATAAATTGCTGTAAATAGAAATAGTTAAAGATAAATGCCCTTTTTTATAATGATTACAATGAACAAGAGTGGGAAATTATTGAAGGTGTTGTAGAGCAAAGCGTATCATATAATAAACGCTCCCGTTGGAAACATTCATGATGGGAAGAGATGTATTGCGTAGTCCTGCTTTTTCTGGGAATGAGTTCTATTCCCTAAGCAGTAATCTTTCAAATATCAAGAGAGCTGAAACTTAAATCCATGGACTAGATTTTAGTTGCCAGTCAGTCAGAGTCTGAATAGGGTATGAGACGGATCCCGAGATCATTCCATCATACCTACTTTATTTGGTTTCAAATGTTCTAAGTTCAAATGCAAAATTCTTAGTTAAAAAGGGGATAAACTGATGTAAATGTATTGTTAATGTGAGATAATTTTCAAAGTTTAAGTTTGATCAATTTGCTTAATGTACGCTTCAGCTTTTTGATGTATTATGTCAATAAAAATTGAATGTATGAAGTACCTTGATCAAATAGTCATTAATATAAAATTTCTTTTTGACAGGTTGCTGTGAAAACGTTCTTTACATTATTGTGTTTTCTTGGAAGAAAGATTTTGTGGCAATTATCTGAGTGCCAGCTTCCTGACTCTTAAACTTTTTCTCTTGTGCCATACAATACAATTGGGGTTACCCCATTGAAATGTGCGCTAGTTGAGAAAGAGAAAGTGAGTGGTAAAAGCATACAGAGAAGGAAAAAGGATTTCTGATGATCAAAATTTTGTCTTTGTTGGCCCACCCGCCGGACTACCAGGAAAGGATCTAAACGATAATATTTGATAGTTGTGTTGAGTGTGCCAACTGAAGAAGACAAAGAGAGTGATAAAATGAGCCAAAAGAAAGTGTCATGTGGAGAAATACTTGTGGTAAAGAAAGGACTGAACTTTAGAATGAAGAATTGGGCCTGAAAACGAAATAATAGGAAGGTGGAAAGTTTATCTAAGGTTTAACTGTAATTCCTTTCTCTACATGGATGAGTTGTCAATGGAAGGATTGACTGCGTCGGAGGGTCATTTCCCTCGTCATCACAAAGCTGGAAACATACCAAGTCCAGTTATAATGACGAATGGAATCTCTTCCCCCTCTGAACATAGTGACATGTCCATGGACTTAACAACGACCAGTCCATTTGATTCCAAAGGTAACCTAAGTCCCAATCCGGTTATCTCTTTACTTGGAGGGTCTTGGCATCCTCATCAATATTCCAAACCACTGGGAGCCCCCACTCCTTTCACGATAAAGGATATCTTAGGGTGGAGCGAGGAATCACCTTCCCCTCTGGAATCTATCAAACATGAGAAAGAAAAAGAGACGGAAAAAGAAGAACTCATGGAGTCCTCGTCACCCACATCATCAACACCAAGTCCACAACCTTTGTCATTGGAATTAGATGAGCCTCTGAATCTGACAGTGGTTAAACGTGAGAATCCCCTGTCTCCTGCTTCATCACCTATTATACCAGACGAAACGAACAATAACCGGCTTATGAATGGAAATGGAACTCATTTCGTGGCCAACCATCCTTCAACAAGAGATAAATCCCCTACAGCTCCACGTTTGCCCAATAATGTAATCATTCCTAAAGTTAAACATCCAAAAATCTCATCCATTACACCTAAAAATGGAACAGCCAAAAATTCATCAAAAGGTAAATATAACAAAATGCATCACATTTAAATATCTATGTCATCATTACATTAAAACACTTTTTACTTGTAAAACAATTCAACACAATTTTTTCTTTCATAAAGACCGTTTTAACAAACCAAGGAAGCATTTAATAATAATTATAATAATAATGGTTTGTCGAAATTTTAAAAGCTCATTCTTATCTTCTCGATGTTAGTAGTGGTACATTTAATCATCATCATCATCAAAGGGCTGAATGAAAGAATAAGGAGTAGACTCCTATACATATATCATTCAAAACTAAGGACTTTTACATTGTACCTAAACCTATTCCATAGTAATAATCAAGCTGTTATTATCACCGTTTAAAAACGTGTTTTCCAAGTAGTCGGAATATTCACAGACATGACTACATCATACTGTATTTGGGTATTATTAACTAATGGTCATTAGTCACGGTCATCCTTTTTTATCACTTGAATGAGACAAGCATTAATTTAAACACACTGTGCATAGAAAACCCATCTGGCTTTTCGAATGACGAATCATTTAAAATCAAAAAGTAAAATGCACATGAAACAGAACAAGTCAATAAGAGTCATTTAATTGGATGCACTCAATTGCAACGAATCTATATATTAATTGGTATAAGCTGATATACATTCAGTTGGGGAGAAATAGCATACATTCAACATTATTGAATAACAGAAATTTTAGTCAAAGTTTTAATAGGAGAAAGGCATAGCTAGCCACCTATAATATTTAAGTGTGCTTGAGTACAACTAATGAAAGATTTCAGTGAACTCTGCTCTTCTGGTAAATCCTTATGGGAATGAGAATCTTTTAATAGTAGAGTGGTGGCTTAGATTCATGGATGTGATATGGGGATTTAAATACAGGAATAAAAACTCAATCGAATTGTAAGAGTAATGACTCTAATCTACTAGTTAGTTGGATTGGGAATATTTTTTAATGATACAAATGCCAGTAAAGAAACTAGCCGTAGTGTATATGTACTTATATAATCGATAGTTGGAACTCAAGATGAGTGGATGATTCTAAAGAGCAGGGAATGAATGATGATGGTGCACAATAAATAATGAGGACAGGATTGGTTGTGTGTGGTAAATAGTGCTGGCCCATGTCCAAAGGGTGACATTGCCTTTTAACGCGTCTATTATCCTCAGTTTTAGCACAGTTTGCATCGAGCCAAAACCTATGATGATGATAACTGGCCTTGCCCGTGTCTTTGTTAAATGGGCTGATGTAAATGATAAGAGATACTTCTTTCCAGGTTCAGTGAATTAAAATTATTTCTTGAATGAAATTAGATGGATTCGATGATGATATAATAGTTTGATGCAATAGTATCACGTAGAATATGCATTGTTGTCTTTTTTTCTAAAGAGAGAAGGGAATGATATAGTCATTATTTTTCGAACCCTTTCTGTGGGATCCAAATGTCTTCATTGAACTATTTAATCGTCAGCAGTATAGTTTATATAATAAACGAGTTCACATGTTAATCAGTGGAAAAAGATTTATATTGAATTTTTCTATCGTAAGCTAAAAAGTTTAATGGATGGCGTAATTTTTTATTCATCCAAGTGGGTTTTTTGTTTAGATGTTGCAAGTTGTAAAGAATTAAATGAAATGTATATTATTACAAGGGTTTTACTTAATTTGACTTTATTTTAGGTTTTGATGCCCTTAGTTTACGCTTCTTGGGCGTCAGAAAGCTTTAAAAGTCTATTTTTTTCGTCCGTTTCACGATTCGGTAATAAGGACGTGTCCACTTGAAATCTGATATATATTTTGACTGAATGCTTTTGCTTCTATGATAGCCCATATTATGAGGGATTGCGTACAAAAATTATTGTTTTAAAATGTGAACGTCATTGTTAAGGATCACAGTGTGTTCAAATGAATAGAATCATCGTCACTTGTCAAATTGTCATGCCTGACCTCATTGGCTGTCAAGAAGTTAGACCTCTTTTAAAATTAAAATAAGGCTTGAGGGCAATATCATGTAGGAAACAAAAACTTAATGAGGATGTAAACACTATGCGTATCATCAGTAACAGAAGTATATTTTGCTTGTAGCAGTTCATTTATTTATGTTTTCCTTATCCCTAATGAAATGCTCTTAATTTCTTCCTTAGTTTAATATTCCTTATCTCAACTTGTCATCAGCTTCTTAGTGGAAAGCAATAAGTTGAATACATTATCCCATTTTAAAACATAAACAAAATATTTGCAAATTTTATTTAAAATGGAAAAACGCTTTTTTTAAATGACACATATTTTCTACCACGTAAATTTAAAGTGATGATTAGTCCAAGTCAACTTTATATTAATATTTTTCTGATCTGCCTGAATATTATAGGCTGTGGTGCGATAAACCTGAAGACAGGAACGAAGCGAAAAGCTAAGGAAAGCACTACCGGGGGTTCAGCACTTAAAGCCCTAGCAGTAGATACCGGTTGTAGCCGATCGGAGACAGGGACACCAACATTGACTTCTGTTGGGATGCCATCACCAGGGACGGATAATGGGTCGTCGGCTGACAGTAAGAAAAGGAAGAAGGCTCGAACTACATTTACAGGGAAGCAGATTTACGAGTTAGAACGGCAGTTTGAAATTAAGAAGTATTTGTCTAGCAGTGAACGATCGGAGATGGCTCGTCTTCTTAACGTTACCGAAACTCAAGTAAGTGTCAGTTTTCTCGTCACTTATTCTTCACATCCATTAGGACTATTACTGTGTGTGTGTAGAAATACCAGGGAGAGACATTTTATACATACCACCACCGGTAAAGTATTGTAGACCCCACCTTTCGACTCAATACTTATCTTAAGGCTGAAATGCGAGAGCCGAGACCTATTTCACATCTTCTACTCTCATTCACTGTCATCATCATCTCAGAAACCATGACAAGAATTCTTTTGACTTAAGTCACAGTCAGTCTTTTCTGCTCATCATCCTTATCCTTTCTCAATTACTCCTGTGAGTAAACGCTATCCTCTTTGCTTCTAGCTTTTCTGCGGTACTCAACTCTTGCTGAATTCTTTGTTCTAATCTTAAGTGAAATAGTGAGAGAAAGGAGGGTGCAACGTATTTTGTCAGTGTGAGTAGAGATCTGCCTCCCAGAATAAACTTATACATTTTAGAAGTGAGATACATAATACTTATTTTATGTTATTTCTATTCTACTCATCAAATAGAGGATTCTATTCCCTGAGCAAATGGAAGGATGAGATTACATCTCTTTCCATGCATTTCCATGATGAAGCCCATTTTGTTGTGGCTCTTTTGAACACATTACTACACATTCTTCTTAAACGTATTTATGATGCATCATCCTTAAGCAATAATGTAAATATGTTTCTGTACCACGTACTCTCAACGTAATTCTCATCTTTTATTCGTTTTAAATTTAATTAACACTTCCCACATGTCCCTTCCTTGACAAGTATACACAGGGCTTCGTTAGATCATTTTTAATATGAAACATTTCTTCTGGATATTAGTTCCATCCTCTGTCACTCTTATTCATCCATCTGATGTTCCAAATTCATATTTATTATGTAGGGTGTTCAATCTAATGCGTTATGGCCTATGCAGCCCTACTCCCCTCGATCTTATCGTTTTCATCCCTATGTTTTATTCTGAAACTTGAGTCTTTGATCTAACCATTGCACCCTTTCAATTGAAGTTATATTCGAAGTCATAGACATTGAATATTTCTGTTTGTGTGGGACATGATTGAATAGTTAAGCTAGATACGGCATGCAAAGTACTCAAAGTACATTGTAGTCTCCGATTGATGTTGGATTTCTCACTTTAAATCCGTTTGTCTGACAATAAGAGTGTGAGTCAGCAGAGATGTTGATATCACTTCATTTCACACTTGTAACTCAAAGGGTTCTGTATTGCTGGGCTTAATGAAGCATCTCTGTGAGCAATCTAGTTGGCTTCTCAGGTTTCATTCGGTTGTTAATCTGAGTGAATGATATGATTCTTTTTGTATCCCCAACTAAGCATGCAACATACAAGTTTTCACTATTTTTTCTTACCCTTGTCAGCGGCCAGATCTATTCTTTCTATAAACATAGATTGTATTTTTATCAGTTAAACATTTTCCTATAAAACGACAATAGCCCAAGTACGAAAAATCTAGTATAACATGATTTTATATCAGTTGTCCTGTATTTTCGCTTTCATCATCGACGAGCTTTCACCTCTCTTGATTTAAAAAAAATGAACAAAAATGCTTGTCAAAATTTTTTATTCGGGAAAAAATTAAATTACTGGAGATTTTATTATGTGCATTACATGTCAAAACCTGTACTAACATGTGTTGCAATTCCTGAGTCAACAGTGCCTGATGCAGAACTTATTGTTTCAAAAAAGCACGCAGTGACCCAGACTTCATATAAATATATAACAGATTGATAGTACGTAAAAAGATTAACAAAAAAGAAAGGGGAAAGAAAAATTGAGCTCTTACATTTTGGGAAAAATTACTAGATAGATAGAAGATACAAAACGAATGACAAGGACGATAGGGACTCCAATAATATTCAATATTACCCTTGCAAGTGGTATATACAGTGATACAATGTATGTTGAGAAAAGCTAAAAAAAATCATGGTATCTATATTTGGTCCTAAACACTAAATAAATCCTTAACTCGCGTTATTTGGAAAGTTCTAAAGCTCTAATATTGATGATTGAAGAATATTCCCTAGATGTACACTATAATGTATTACTCCGTATGTGTACCACTTCCAAAATGCCTTTAGGTTTGTCTCATCTTTTAGCTTTGTTGAACTGAATCCTTCAACATTCTCTTTTGTTCATCATTTATTTCCCATCAAATTGACTTTCTATCTGTCCCCTCGATCTTGAAAGAAGATAGATGAAGCATCATCATCCCATACTATAAAATAATCCCTATCTGTTGTCATCAACCCCTTTTATATGATTTGGTATTGCGAAGGAATGAAGGTTTCTTTCTCAGGGAGAATACATAGTCTTCAAGGGTTTGAGTACTTCCTAATCCTTTCCTCGGAAAGTACCGACAAATCCCAGGTATCTTCAGCTTCTACAGAAATTTCTGGGCAAAGTTGTCCAATAGCTATGTCATATGTGTAATCCAAATGGAATTGATTGCCTACTGCGTAGTGTATGGAATTCTGCAATCGACTGTTGTGGTATTTCATGTTATGTACATGATTCAACCCAAGTTTTATTACAATCAATTTTTCTTCTTTACGAGAAATGTCAACAATTTCGTAAGTAATTTTGTATATCTTTGCCGATACAACAAATTTTACACTTTGCGTTACCAAGATGATTTATTATACAATCTGGAGAAAGCCAAATGAGAGATATGATCCCTGAAGTACAAATGTGTAGAAAGAATAAAAACGACTTACAAAAAAGTTTTAGCAAAGCATATTGACATGATTAAAATCAATTGAAATAAGTTTAAGCAAAAAATGCTGATTAATAACATCCTAAATAATCAGATTCGAATTCATATACAAGTTCACGCTTTAGATTCAAGTTTCTAGTCGGTAAAAAGCTCACTCGAGTAATTTAAGCAGTAAGTACAGTTTTTAAATTAGCATTATTTAACTTCATTGATCCCAATTTCACTACTTATTATCATGAACGAGTATAAGCTATTTGGTCTATTATTTCGTTTGTAATGTTCATAATTTGTTATTGAATTTTTGGTGTGAATCTGATCTATTTGTATATATAGGTACCCGTTGTAACAGAAAGTGGCAACTTAAGGGGCTTTTGGAGAGTATTCTTAGGAAGTCTAAAGCTCGCATTTGTTACA
>JAQGBU010000015.1:0-124066 GCA_034698605.1 Isotoma decorata
CGACCGCCGGGGGTCAAATTTATTTAAAAAAAGAGCATCATATTAATTGGAATCCTCTCCTCAAGGGGCATATTTTGGTACCACTTTCAGATATGATTGAAGGAGCACACCTTCTAAAACTTCACCATTTTTTAAAGTGCAGTCAAAAGACAATTTACGAACGTTTGTCCAAAGTCCAAGCAGAAAGTCATTATTTCATATTCATTGAATCTAATTTTGTAAGTTTTCATTTTAGCTATATTTGTTTAGTGTCGTTAGACACTTTATGTGAATGTTCATGGTGTTGTTCTGAGTGAGTTCTGTCAGCCTGTACGATAACTTGTGACATGGTATATTTTTTTCTAGTTCCGTTTTGACGCAAGCGTTCATATGGTAAAAAGGAAGGTTGAGTTCGAAGATATCGGCCACATTCCCTATTTTTAAACACAAAAACGTATGAACAAAATTGTGAAATAAACCTAGGTGAACATTTTGCATACTGCCCTCGTCTCTCTTTCATAAAAAACAGATGAAATGTCTCTTTCTCTACGAATTTTAAAATTGCAAAAACCGTTTAAAATAATTTTTACAATTGATAAAAATTTCAAACAAATTTTCTAACGACACTTTCATGTATCCGTTTGTAATGGTATATGCTTGTTGATGATTATTTGACACTATTAGGAGGTATTTAGTAATTTTTCGGTTCGGATGATAGTAAAATTGGGATGTTGGGCCACTTGGAAATCTTGTTGTGAGATGGTTTGAAAAATTTTATGGCATTATAAAATGACACGTTTTGTTAGTTGTAGCAAATAGGGAGAAATGATACAAGTTTTTGCCAAGGTTAACAAAACTTAAGTATGTATGGTCAGGATACCCAAAGAGCCATTTTATGTTGAAATGCAGGTCAACCAACCCAATAAGTTCGTCAAGTGACCCATCATACCTGTAACAGGCTGTGTAACGTTTAAATTTTAAGAACATTGGGCTACCAAATGATCGAAAATCTTACAAAAAAACATCTCGTATTGTATTATATGATTTCCTTACCGTCTCGTGTATTTTTAGCTTAAGTTTTTCAGCATGCATGTTTCCTTTTCTGCAGTTGATTACTTGATAAAGATCATCTACCATTTTTTAATCCAATCTCTCGTTTAATATTTTCTAATGTTTTGTCAATTTGAGCAGAAATGATTTAATTCCACTATTTGTTAAACCCACATTGTAAAAAAAATCGAAAAAAATTTAGTATTGCATTAGTATTAGTAGGTAATGAATTTTGTAAATCAAGGTAAAAATGATAAATATTTAAATTAGAAGGAAAAGAGTAAAGTTGGATGTGTCGGACATTTAAATGAAGTTTTTAAAATGTTCTTAGCTATACGTTGAATGTTATTATATCAAATTGGATATCAGTGCTGGGGACATTATACAAATTAGGTAATTACTTAATGTCTATTGTATACCTTTCATTCTCTCAATCCACATGCCAATCCCCGTGTAACTTATGTAAATTAGTTTTTAAGTTTTTAGATATTTAGTTTTTAATTTATTTATTTAGTTTTATTTACCCCAGTAATGTGTAATGAAATACATATATATATCAGAATGGAATGTAATTGCGTAAGCAAAATAATATCGGTTATTAAAAGTAATAATTCAACATTTTAACATTGGTTGTGTATTGTCCCATGCATTATATTAACATCTGATCTGATGTAGTAAAATGGCCTCGTCGTTTTCATACATGATGGAAAAGATTATTTTTAAAAAAAATTGAGCATTGAAACTGAAAGTAGAATAAGGAAGAAGTAACTAGGTTTACTTAAATTAAAGGTAAGACTAAAGAAAGAAGTGGCCACATGGAAAACAACCATATGAACGGGTATAACGAAGTGTATTTTCTTCGAAAGCCATAATCAAAAGCTTGGTCCAAGGGGTGTGACCGATACTAAGGGTAGGGGACAGACAGGAATGTTGATCTGAATGGAATACAATTGACATGCAGACCTCTGTAAATAGCCCAGACTATTTTTGCAGATTCACCTGTGCCATATTTAACCAGTGCTAGGAACATTGTCTAATGTTCTTTGTCTAATGCATTTTGTCTATGGTGCATTGTCTAATATTCTTTGTCTAATGCATTTTGTCTAAAAAAAACTATGTCTAATACCATTTGGTCTAATTTTCTTTTTTTTTCTTTTTTAACATCAATAATCATCCTGTCAATTTGGGAAGCGACCTCACACATAGGCAAAGTAGGATTACTTACCGTAGCTGATTTTGCTGGAGCTAAGATTTTCCGAGCCCTCATTCCGAAATGAAAATTATAAAAATTTCCCACTGTGGTAAATACTTCAAATACCATTTGGTAGTTTTAACACTCACTTATCAGGATCAGGCAGATGCAGTGTGTGGCCAGTATGCAGTATTCACACAAAATCTCCCCTCATCTTTGTACCAAATTAGCCTTCCTTTACAGTTTTTTTGTCTGTGATTACACGTATAGTACACCGTGTTGTTATTTTTATTTGTACTGTTCTCCTCGTATAAATAACCATCGAAGGATAATAAATCCTTCTTGGTTTTGGTACTTGGTATGCAGTTTAATAAATGACTCGGATAATTTTTTTTAACATTTTAAATTTTTGAATAATTTAAGCTATGCACACGAAGGAACCTACTTTTGTACTAACAGAAGTGAAGTAGAAGGTCCGAGTTTATTTTTAGCAGAAATAAAAAATTAGCATTAGACAATGTACAAAAGAATATTAGACAATGTACCATTAGACAAAATGAATTAGACAAAGTGACATAGAATCATTTAACCAATATTTTGGATTAGCTACATTGAGTCTTTCGCTTATAATGAGACACATTTTAAATCTGCAGACTACGCAGTTAATGTTAATCTCGTTTAGGAACTCTTCTGTATTGTCACATTCTGCTTGAAATGAGCCAACTTTTTGAAAGTCAATTAATTATAAGAAAAGAAAATCATAGTTTTGATTTAGATTAATTTTATGCTAAAGGTTAGTTGTGACTTTCCTTTGACATAAATATTTCATTGATTCATTCCTTACTTTCTTCTAGTTTATATGCGTATTTGATCCAGTGAAATCCTCGTAAAATCCATTTTTTGGCAAAACTGTTCAATATAGGTATTATTGGTCTCTGAATACATGACTTTTACTTTTCACTAAGGAAATCAGCATAAACTAACTGTCATGTCATGACAGTGTTATTACTTTTTTTTCTGTCATGAACGGAAGTTGTTGGTATCACAGGGTCACCTGTCACTGTCACCGCATCTTTTGGCAAAGTTTCTCTCCACATGCATACACATGAGGAAGGAAAAGTTAGGTAAGAGAATGAGGCAGGGAAGAATAAAAACCCTGTACAACACCTTTCAACCCAGTTTCTACAACCAACCAACCCAACTCAGATTCAGAATGGGCAAAGTAATACGGACATGGTGTTGATGCCACTGAAGAAATATGAGGGAGTTTGCAATCAATATTTTGAGGCGAAGAAACAGTTTTTGTCTGTATTTTGATTAATTAATTGATTACACTATTATGCATTAGTAATTAATTACACTGTGATTTAATACCAGGTCTAGAGATCATTTTGTAATTTTTACTCCTCTTGACACTTGACTTGAACAATAAGGTTACGGAAGCACTTTGGAAATTGTCAACTATCAACTATGGCCAACAATTTGTAAGTCAGATTTGGATACATACAACATAGGTTGTTTGTTATTGTCTATCGTTATTATTATTATTATTATTATTATTATTATCTCGTCCTGAAATATCAAATATAGTTATAGTTAAGTATTGTAGTGACGATTGATAACACTTGAACAATTCTAAGTTGAAAGTGGAAAGTTTTTAGTTTTTGACCTTCAAGCGCAAATCTAACTGTGTACTGGGCAAATTGTCGTTGTCCGACAACGACAATTTGCCCAATAGACAGTACACAGTTTAATTAAAATGTTAAAACATAAATATGAAATATTTTGTTAATTACAGACATTTTGAAGTTGGCAATGACCTTGGTTTGATGGAAGTTAATGAAGAGTCCTAATCCTAATAATTGACAGTTTAAAGCACCTGAAAGCCGTGCGTATTTAGAAATTTAATAATTCCACTTGGATTGGGAGTACTAATCTTAAGATTCTTATAATACGGATAAGAGCCCTCTGGAATTGGTTGTGATCGAGTAAGTATTTTTTCAAGCTAACGTTACTGAAGATGAAGATAAACGATAAAAACTTAGCAGCGTTTGCCACTTCTGGAAATCAAGTGGATCGAGAAGGATACTTGATGAAGAAGGGGGATGGAAACAAAGGGTTTTCCAAAAGATGGTTTGTTCTCAAAGGAAATCTCCTGTTTTATTTTGAAAAGAAAAGTGACAGAGAGCCCCTTGGGGTCATCATCTTAGAAGGAAGCACTGTAGAACTAACTGAAAGTGAACCTGAGGAGTTTTTCTGTTTCAAAATTATATTCCCCTCAAGATCTTACGTTCTTAGTGCAGAATGTCAGCAAACTATGGAGCAGTGGATGAAAGCTTTGGCTTGTGCTAGTTACGACTATGTCAAACTTATGGCTGCTGAACTACAGCGTCAGCTTGATGAACTGTGTAAAGGTAAGAGGTTATTCTAAATCTTTTATTTTATCCTTTTTTAATATGTTAATAAGTTAATAAGAAAAATGAAAGTAGGGATTTTAATGAATTAATATATAGTTTAATTTAACAATTTTAATGGATTGAGATGATTCATTTCTAAGAAGAATTCATTGAAATTTGTTAATGTTATTCTGATTTTAATTTTCACAGGAGATGGTATACCACCTGTACCTCCATGCACAGGTGATAATTCAAATGCGCCATCAATATCCGGTGGAGTCCCAACACCACCGCCACGAGCAAGAATTCCAAAGAGCCAAAAACTACCCCAGCCGCAAAGAAAAGTATTTGCATTTTTGCATGAGGAGTTTGGGGTGAAAATACTTGCAGATCAAAGGGTTCGCTGGAGTGAGGAACAAAGGGTCGAACGTGGAAGAACATCAAAAAACCATTCTTCGAATCAATCCCCGCTATCTGTATTGCAGCAAGACTCGATGAACTTTTGATCATTCCTATCGTAACTTTGAAGAGGGTTGTGTTAATTTTGATCTATAAACCATAATATTGTTGATCACGAAGTCGCTAAAAACTGTACCTTCAAATAACGTAACATCTTTAGTGTGAATTTCAATTGCAACGCACTATCATCTCCTTTGATCATCGAGAAAACTTTATTTAGTCACTAATTTTCAGCTAATTTACCCAGTATTTCCTAAGGTACGTTTAAGCAGGACTTAATTTAAATGTTTAAGTGTGCTTAGGTATTTTATCTTTATGTTGAGTTACCAGCCTGAAATTTACTATCGATTGATGTTGAGGGTATAATTTTAAAATTAAGAAGTTGCATGTTGATCCTGTATCTGGGGCGGTGCTGTTAATTTTTTTAGTTCAGGTATACGTGAATAAATCGTAAAACAAAAGCTTCAAGTGTGCGATATTTTATTTTAGTGTAATTGATGTGCATTGTGCCACCAACAATTTTGTATACACGGTCAGTAAGGTATGCTCGTATTTCTTTTTTCAGATGCTTCATGCACTGAAGTTTCACATGCCAACGACAGGTATCCCCAGAAATCAAGCGTCAAGATTCCATCATTTTCTTACCTTAACTTACGTGCCTCAAAATGGTTGGGTTGCTGGCAAAGATGAACTAAAGAAATGGGAGTGACCAGTTAAACTGTTCGTGAAAGTGAGCAAACCTATTAAGTATTAACTGTTTTCGTAAAAAAATTAAGAACAGTGCAAAACTTAGCATGATTGCAATTGCAAGGCCAATTGTTAGCCACATTGACCTAATTTATCTCCTACGTTGTTGGAAACAGATACATATTGGGAGGCTTAAGATGTAGTTAAGTTCAGTAAGACTCTGATCGAGAGAGTCATTTACAAAAACATTAAAAAGTGAGTGTAAATTGTTACGTTCTAAGAAGTCCACATGATTCAAATAATGGAAAACAGGAAATCATACACAATCAAATGTTACAGCTTTACAATTGATTTGCATTTCGAACCAGTTTATTCTTTTGAGAGCATATTCATGACGACAACATACAGAACAGTCCGTGGTTCACTATACCTCTTAAACAATTTATATCCTTTGGAACTTTTGATTCAGTGTTCTAAAGAAGCCGTTGGTATTAGAGTCATTGAGAGTTGGTATGGCCGTTCATTAATAATAGATATTTGAGTTGCCAGCTACCAAGAGAATTTGGTGAAACGTATAGCTTCAGCTCCATTACGTACAAC
The DNA here is from genome assembly GCA_034698605.1 of Isotoma decorata. Lineage (NCBI taxonomy): Eukaryota > Metazoa > Arthropoda > Collembola > Entomobryomorpha > Isotomidae > Isotoma > Isotoma decorata. The sequence continues at coordinate 6,364 of JAQGBU010000015.1, forward strand.
ATAAATTGTTTTATTTAAGTGTAATTTCAATATCCGCAAATTGTTCCAGATTCCGAACGCATGAGCTAGTCCTGGGACCTAGGAGTATTATCGTTAAACCGTCAGTGAAGAATTTCAGAATACATAGTGAGCCTTGGAATGTTTAAAAAGTCCTAGCCCAAGTTAGCGTTGCTAATTGAAATGCCCAAAACCAATGAAGAAAATACAGAAACATGACACTTGGGTTATTGGTGTTCTTATGTAGGTTAACTTGGGTGTGTGCGAAATGTTCTATTCCCTTTTGTGCACTTCCTATCTTCCAAGAATCCATGGGGGGAAAACGTCACTAGAGGCTCGATAGCCCCCACTCACATCAGTATGAACTATAAATTAGTGTCGAAGGGTTAGTTTTTAAAAGAAATCGATCCTACATTGGGTAAAGTCAATCTTATGGATCAATTGATGAATCAAAAATGCTAATTGTATGAAGTAGATTTTTATTATAACTCAATAAGTCGTAAATAAATTTATAACACCGTAAAAATGTGATTAAATGACAAATGAATTGTATTTCTGTTCTCCACTAAATTTTTGAACCATATACAGAAATTAATTAAACAAATCATAGGTATATTATTTTCAGATATCTAACATCTGCGTTTTAAATACCATTTTTTTTATTGAAGGCATGTATTTAATGTAAAGCATATAGCTTGAATTCATGCATTATTGCGCACAATTAATAAGTATTAGGGACATAATAATTAAAAATAATGTCATTTGAAAACGAAATATAAGCAGAATAGGGTTATTTTCATCTTTTTCATATAATAGGGGACATTTGAAATTTGAATGGAACAGTTTTGTAGGTAGATAACTTGATATGCATTAAGTATAAGTTTTCATACAATGTACTTTAATTTCATTATAGATGTATTTTCATTATATTATAGTCCATTTCTCAAAGCAAAAACTGAAAAAAGAATATAATCTTTACTTACCTATGCATCACAATGGACATGAAATATGAGGAAGGGAATGTGGAAAAAATTGTCATGTTACCATAGACTGTCTATGTCATGTTACAATGTTCAAGGAAATGTATTCCAATAATGTACCATTTCAAAAGGATCCTTTCTGAGTATCAAAAGTTATTTTTGCTTCTGGCAGAGAAAAAGACTACATGAAAATTTATGCCACCTTTTTCTGGAAACGAAAGAGTTTTTGGAGTTCCTTTTTAGTACATACAAAGCAATGCCACACATGTATTGAAGGTGGGTTTCCTTTCCTATAAATAATATGGTTAAATCATATAAACTGAACCAGAAGTCGTAACATTTAGCCATGTAATGTTATTGCATATTCTAATGTAATTGCTACCATGAATTACGCCTGAGTTCACCAGTTCCACTTTCATTCTTATGCCTTAAGTTATTTTTGAGGCATTCAATTTATTAGACTGTTTTAACCAAATAATCTAAAAAGAGGTATTATTCTAGACAGATGTAAAAGCGTTCCCACAAGATCGTCTTATTCACAAAGTCTTTTGAAATGCCGAAGAAAAGCTTTTTTTGTGTGTAGGAAGTACTCCTTTTTGAAGGCAGTAAGAGATTTTGGTTTAGACACGTAGTAGTGTAGTATACGGCGTAATTTGATGTCGAAAATTATATTGGGACTTTTTGATAAGGTTTTGACTCACCCATATGCACATCAAAAGTATAAGCATTTAAATATCAGCTTATTTTATCACAAAATTGCCTAGAGGAGAAAGAGAGTCAAGAACAAAGTGTCCAAGAAACCCGAATGTGAGCCTTATCCATCATTGTCAGAAACCACTTCTCTACACTTGTTAACTCTTTTCAGCTGTGTATGAGAAGCACTGGAAGAAAATTATTTTTTTGAAACTCAACCACAAGAGGATTTGGTTACACAACTTTAGATAGCAGGTTCATATGATAAAAGACTTAAGACTTTATAAGAAGATAATATAATGACTTCATAACTTCATTGTCGGAAGGTTTACAGATAGCAATTTTCCTTACTGATCTCCATACAACGACGTAAAATACATTCTTGTCATTAAAATCATTTCTTATAATAAACAGAACATAAAATAATAACTACAAAAGTATTTCATTTCATGGTGCAGTACTAGTGATGACAATCTTATCAGCTTTCTTAACCTTAAGTACAAATTAAGTGATCATTTAACCTAAGTTGAAACAGATTATTAAGGTATCGCTGCCTTTAATAACAGTTCCAAAATGACACCGATCTAAATTTAAATTTTGATTCACAAAATGTTGTCTTATGAATAGGAAATACATAATTGTCAGCTGAACGGGATTGCCTTTTGGTAGGTATACTTCGTTAAAATTGAGCATTTACAACTATGGCCATTAGACAATTGTTAGCAAATTCATTTATAGCAAGTATTTTGAGGTTCTCGAGCACATCATTTGATACTTTAAAAGGAACACCATCGCTTCAAAAGGTTATCCAACACTTTCTGAACACTTCTTACAATTATTCCAATCCTAGCCTTTGCCGAATCCTATATTAAATTTCCATATTCAATTGTTGTAACTATAAGGGCTTTAAAAATCATGGGGAATTACTCGGCAGGTATACATTTTTTAAACCTTAACAAGCACTCAAGTCGATGTGAGACTTTTGAAGTTATTTTGTGATGCCTAGGTGTTTGAAACAATGCACTCTTTGAATTTCAACGTTATCAAGTACAATAATGGAGCTTATGTTAATTCAGTTTCTTTGCCGAATTTCAGATTTCTTCCGATTCATATATGTCGTACATTTAGCTTCATGCTATCATATCAATTTGCTCTTAACGTCGCATAAAAAGGAATCAATATCAGGATTAAAAGACACAAACCCAATTTCATCCGCATACAATGGTTTATGACGATTCAGGATCTTAGTCGGGTCATTTATAAATAAGTTAAATAGAAGATACCATGCCTGCATACCCCAATTAAAAATCATCAAATTGTTTTATCCCAAGGGTTCGGCTTTGTTATGGCCTGGAGCTTTTTTTTACATGAATGGTAGATTGCTTTAAAGACGATTTGGTGAAGTGCCAAGGATATTTATATTCTTTAGTTTTAATCAGTTATTAACTAATAAACTGAATGAATGATCTAACCTTGTTGGCCTTTTGAAACAACAACTCTATAGGATTGTAATATTGTAATTTGATTTATCAAGCAGTTTAATGTGCTAAAGATGCCTTGAGAGTGTGGTTTTCGTTTGAAATAAGGATAAATAGGAGATATGGGATGGACGTTTGAATGAGATATAAAGTACAACCTACATAATTTTGCTAGTGTGAATTTCACCAATCACGTATTTACACTAATGAGCTTGAACAAATATTAGAATGGCAATGTTTGGATGCTAGAAGGGCTCTGAAATAAGAAAGAGTGAATAAGACAACGAAACGGCGTGTGTGAATATTTAGAATATAATTCTGATTTTTTGCCAACAACTAAATTCTAATTTTTTAAATTATTGAAACCAAATTCTTTCTTTTTAGTTTTTTTACGAGACGAACACATCATTTAATTCCTCTGTAGTGTTTGTTTCAAGCATTTCTGATGTCTAGGACAGGTTGATTAAATTCAACATTTCTACCAAAAGAATTTCTTACAGGAAAGAAGTAAGAACTTTTTCCAACCATCTACCAGCGTCTATTTATTATCTGAGAATATTGAAACTCTCACCCTTGATGCTCTATTGGATCTGATACCTGATAATGACAAAAAACAGACCAACTTGTTTTTCTGATCATATACCCTTTAAAGGACATTAAAAATAGGAAATAGAGCTCAAGGTGCCCAAATGCATACTATTTGACAGGATTAATAAGAAAAGTTCATGCATTTTTACCTGATGGAATATATTTCAAGAAACATGTATATTTTAATCAACTTAGATGGATAGTCTTTATTATAGCGTCAAAAGATTACAACACTGAGTTTCAGCACTGATTTTCAAATCCTGACAACTTCAGGAGTTTCAGTTTCAAATCCTGACAACTTAAACTCAACATTAAAAATGTATGCAACACATACAAGTTTGCAATATATAATATGCAATACCCAAGGGATCCTTAGAGAAGGAGTTTCAATTACATAATTACATTATGAAAGTATAAAATAGGACGGTCTCGCTTCTGTTGTTAGCTATTGAAAAGCAATGTATAAAAGCAAAGATCAGTTAAGATCTTAGAATTGCGAGCTATCAAAAGCAGAATGACAAGATGTTAATTGAATGTCCTTGAGAAAGAAAATTGGAGAAATTGTGTATACCACTCCTTGCCTCCAAATCATTTCACAATAAGTTCAAGTTAGTGGAAGGTAACATACGAAGCAAAGCCTGCAAATGTCATCTACCACCACACACGGCTACGATAAGTTTGATCCCAATGAAATGAAGTGGTGTTACAGTTTATTAATATTAGAGCCTACTTCTCAAACACTCAAACCTAGTTTTATTTTATTATCCTAGTTAATATGGATATTCCTCGTCTGGGATACTATTACGGTACGTAATAGGTCCTGATTAATGGAATTAAGGCATGAATTATGAAAACTAGCCATTGTAAAGCCCTGATGTCAGGAGCATCTAAAAGGATTAAATCAATGTTGTATGAAAAATATATCAAGCAAAATGTAGCTTTCAGCACTGATTTCCATTTTCTGATCTTTACGTCATCAATTTTAAAGAGATCTGTGCAACCGTGAAACGTGGTCTTAATTAATTAATTTGCAAAAGAAATATGTACAGAAAGGGAATAGCTCGCTTCTCTATATAGCGTATTTTTTACTCAATAAACAGGATAGAAAAAGAAAGCGTTTAATTATACATCCTTATTTATTTTTACATGAAAATTTTGAATATTTACAAATACTATTAACGTTTGGAAATTTAAAGATGTAAAGCTTTCACTATGACCTTTTACAGCTAAACTTTTATGGTTCACTTTCGTATAAGTTTAAGTCGCATGACGTAGAAAATTTTCCCTTTAATTTTGAAAAGGTTACAATTTAAGCTTATTTGACTTCACTTGATGAATTTTAAATTGAAAAATAGTGCTCATTATGCTCAGTGTTGACCATCTCCTAAAATGCTTATTTCTAGTCTCCTCATCACAAGGTTAAGTTTAGCCTGAAGGAAACTTTATCAACCCGTCCATCGATGGATAAATTAAAGCATAATTCGGATCAACAGCAAGAGGAAGAAAGAAATAAATTGAAACATTATTAGATAAAAACACATTGACTCAACGTGCAGTAAGAAGATAAGACATCATCAACTGTTCAATGTATTTTTTCAATTTGGCGATAAAAGAAGCCTTCTACATTTTGCCGGATTAAGAATAAAGAAGGTGAAGAAGCAAGTATTGGACACAAGTAGCTTCCACTAATAAAACAATGACTTTTTTTCCTACACTCACCGTCAATTTGTTTCATTTCGAAGGAACGTTTGGTGATAACTTAACCGGCTAAGTCAGCTTACATTTAGCAATATCAGAGTGTCAACTTGCCAGATGAGGTTACTTCCGCTACACGCAACAAAAATCCTCTCATCCGGAACAAAAACGTTACGACACATTAGGGATTATTTTCCTGGGTGAATGAAAGAGAGAGCAATATAAGACTACTCAGCCGAATATGTTCCTCTTCTAACCTTTACTGTCTAAGTAACGAAAAAGGAGTGTGGATTTGGACTGGATTAAAAGGAGAAGGTATTGAGATGACAGGAAGCTATCCTCCTAGAGTATGTCTCATTCTATATGTCACTTCTTACGGCTTGAAACTTCTGCTTCTGAATCAAGAGGATGTACGAGGCTCGCTCGGTGAACACTTAAGTGTTTGACTTGTATAGAAGCTAAAGCCGTCTGTTTTGGAGTAACCCTTGTATATTTGGACAAGTATTCTCAAGTAGGGGACAAGTAATAATTGCAACTTGATTAAAAAATGTTAAATCACTATTCTGGTTATTGTGCAATGCATGTCACCTAATTCACACTGCCTACTGAAGCTACATACAACTGTAGTTGAAATTTGAACTGATTGAAATGTGGATGAAGACTAGGCCGATAACAGAAACTTTGGAATCTACAACAAGGCATAAAAAGTTACCAATGCAAGGTGTGAAATATGGGGAATAAATTGGAATTGATGTTTCCTCACCAATTATCAGCTTTCCTGCTTGACTAATTAACTGCGTAGGCGTAGTCAGGCAGGTGGATGTAAAAGGTTAGTGCATTTTTATTTGGGCTTTTTATGCTTGATTTACATGTATCGATTTAAGGTTTCAGGAACCCCAAGGATAAAAACAATAAATTGACAGAAATATTCCATTTTTTATTGACTGTTGAGTACTGTTTGAGGCTTGGTTCTTTCCTATTTTTAACATTGGAGTACTGTGGTAGTAAAAAAGTAATAGTTGACTTGAATTGGATTGAGACAATTATAACGGGCTACGGATGCTAAAAAACAAGAATTTTAGATTTGTGTCTGACGTCGGCTTTTCATAATGAATAGAGTAGTGCACTATACGATGCATCTACTTACGAGCAATTGAAATTCAATGGGGAAGAGTAATATTCACGGTTGTGAAAGTAGCAAACAAAACGACCGTAAGCCATCATCACTTTTGATTGCTTCTACTTTTGGTTCGAGTACGAATGGTATTGACGGTTTTAGATGAACATCACTATAAATCACACCATAAACGTCCATCCACTCGAACTTACAATCAGTTATCAGCTACCCATACATTTCTCAGTTTAATCAGACAGAAAGGATTGACATCGATCCCTTTCGATTTAAAAGTGCTTACTCTTTCTATAGTCATAAGCTATTTTGCAGGAGCTCATGAATGACCTAAATAGTTTCCTCGTCCTATAGTCTCTACTTTCTATCGTAAGCCCTTATCTCATCGACATCATCATCATCCTTATTCTCTCCATGTCTTTCGATTTCGGTGAGCAGAATCAGCTCATTTTCCACTTTCTAAATCATGTCTTATTCCCTTCGTCATGCATCTCTCCACGTGCGTTATTAACAACGTTGAAGGACGAAAAAGTTACAAAAGATTGAATGTGTAACGAAATATTCTTTTTTATTACTACTTCTTTGCACGTTATGCAGTTTTTAAAAGTCTTGTGCAGTGCATTTCGTTTTGATTAAATACGAATGGAATATCAAATGGGATTATATGAATCCTAGATTTTTTATCTTGGCAATTTTTTTTCTGATTAAATTTGAGTTATGAAACTTTTTTCCAGTAAGAGACAGTACAAGAGAACCGAATCAAATAAAACCTCATGAAGATGAAAGTTATTCAACAATTACTTTTAATCATATGCATGAACATGAAAGAAGTAAATCCAGCTGTATAAGTGTACCGTGTAGCTGACTTGGTTGAAGCCGTTAAAGGTCAGCCATGTACTCTTCAATCCATAAATGAGAATGTGGATAAAAACTTACTATAATTTTTAGCACCTAAACGCTGATCCCATCCTTATCTAATATCATTTTTTATTTATGGGTATGAGAATTTCCTTGGAGAGAGTTGAGAGTTAAAATAAAATTTTCTATAAAAAAATTACCATCCATTAGATTTTAAGCATTTTAAAGATGATAACTTCTCAACACTAGTAATGATGACTTCATCGCTTATAATGAATACTTAATGTTACTGCTCCAAAACTTTCCTCAAAATGGAAAAATCGACTAGCATTAATGAAGAATAAATGTGATGTGTTCATGATACTTGTGATCATTTGGTTTTGATGTGATAGGATTGCTATCATTTAACTTTGTGATTTCATTACTTTTGATTTACTATCATTACTTTAACATCTAAGAAACTTGACCCCAATTACCGTAATAAAGTTCATTAGTAGCGAGCAGTCTGGAAACATGTTAGATTGAAATGTAAAACCACATTTGAAACGATAATTTCATAGAATTTGAAGTAGGTACAGTAAATTGAATTCAAGTGGTTGGTGGGTTCGTGGTAAGTGAAAGCTTTGAGCTTCCTTTATTAAAAATTCACTGACCTTTTGATTCATCCTCAATAAAGTAGTACACAAATGTAGGAGTATTTAATGTACGCAGGTATACATTTTATTTCACTCTATATAAGTACAGGTGCTTCTAAAAATTACTAATTAATCTTTAACAATTTTTTACAAACACTATTGGACTAATGAATTGTACAACTTACCACGTGAGGTTTGAAAACTCTACATTATCTACTTGACTATGTAGCACTTTCAAATTTCTGCTTAAAAATTAAGTAAATTTGAATACCTACTAACTCAAGTAATTTTGTCTATAATTATTACAGGAAAAATGCACTCTATTCTAAAAAATTATTGAAAATGGCTTAAGAAGTAAAATTTGAATATTTTGACTAAAAACTCATGAAGAAGATACGAGACACAGTAGTGAGTATTCACACGGACTTGAGTTTCAGTGTAACTTTCATTTCATAAATTATTCTTTTTATTCTCTCGACTTTCTTTCGTACTAAATTTGGAGTAAACTTATATAATATAAAGGTGTGTATTGCAATTGCAGGAACAATAATAATAATCGTTGTATCGTTAATACCAACGATAATTTGAATGATTTATCTCAATCCTTGGAAATATCACTGAATACAAGGAGAGATAAGTAGATTGTGTAATAAGGTATTAAATGCTTTTCCCTTCATCACTCCTATCATTCCTTCAAGAAAAGACCTGTCATTCAAAAATGTACTTAATTAATTTTGTTTTAATCGTTTATTGTATCTAATCAATAGATCTTGTCCATTTGCATTGTTTCACACTATAACGCACCTAATAACAGTTATAGTGTTGTAGTAAGGGTATTCATAAATAATGGAGGTGCTTGCGAGAGATTTTCTTTCACGACGAGGATTGAATGAAATTTGAGCTCAGAGTGAAAGCTGTGGTGAAAGTTAATAAAGTTTCGAAGCACCATAGTGTTGCATTATTAAAAGTAATATTCTTGCCTCATTGTAATTTTTATCATTATTATTATAATATATTGATTGTTGGTATTTATTTCATATATATTATTATGTCATTATTAGTATTCATGTTTTTTTAGTACTTATTGTGTGGTATTTTATTACCCCTTATCTTGTAGTATTATTATTCCCTTATTTTAATGAATACGTATTAAATTACTTTATTTATTAGTCGGTAATGTTTAGAGCATTACCTTTATCTCCACTGTAACCATCACAGGGCATATAAATGTCTTCGTAGTTTGCCTTCAATTTCGTGAATAATATAAATAGGTAATATTACATCGCATCACATCATTATAACACCAATGGTACGGTATAACAACTAACCAAACATACTTTGTTTTCTAAAAGAAAATTTCGTATGCAATTTTTTAATGTACTAATTCGATCTCACTTCAGTTCCTTGTACAAAAAGTGAATAACACATCACGGTAGCATTCAACACTCGCCATTCGATTCCTTTGTTTTGATCAAGACGAATAATAATAGATACACACATGGAGTTAAACAATGCGGATTTTTTATGGCAATCCGTTTCTTTTTTTTTAGTTAATTCGAGAGTCGAGTAGAAAAGAAACTTTGGTTGGTGACAGACAAGACTAAAATAGATGTAATCAGTTGGGCATTAAAACTGTTCATAAGTAATAAGAGAGATTTTGATGAGCCTTGTCCAGATGGACCAAAATATTGTATGTATAGGAGTGTTGATGAAAATATTGTAGATGATGATGGAAAGTACAAGAGTTTTTACTTAGTGTTGTATCGTGTAGTCTATTTTATCTTATATCGTATTACTTGATTGGCTATGGAGATTGCTTTGCTTTTTAGTGTTTAAGTACACGGAAACTCCCATCTCAAGTGAAGTACTTACACCAGCAAAATTGCAAACTTCACAGAATTGAACGCTTGATATTTGGAAAGGATGACGTTTACATGGGATTATAATAAATAATGAAATTCTTATTTATCCTAAAAATTACGATTACGGCTCTTTGTCTGGATCATCTTTTCTTAATAAATAGGCGCACCAGTAGGCTAAATTGAAGAGAGCAAATATGAGCGGAAATGTGATACGAGAGACGACGTCTATTCTCTTCGATCTTGATGGAAATTTGGACAACCACGTTCTAGCGCACCCTTCCCTTTTTGGAGCCATCGCCATATGGATTTCACACTGGCGAGCTTTGTCAAGGGCTAGGGCTTCTCTTGGATGCCTTACCAGAGGCTTCTGAAAAATACAAACCAGCATTTGTTTTGCAATTAAAATATACATAATTGTTTGTACTTGGAAATTAAAGTTGCTTCCGTTTCACTCTAACCCAAGCTGAAAACATTATTTACAAAAGGATTGTTTGAAACGTACCATTCCAAAGACGGCTGTCCCGTCTTCCATATTATCCTGGGCTGCAACAGCAGCGGCTGCTTCCAGCGCAGCAGCTTGTTCGAGTTCCCATTGACGACGTTGTTTCTTAACGTTCTCCCGATGTTGGTCAGATCGAGAGGCGTAATTGACAAGAGCAAATTCAAGGAGGGCACCGAATACAAAAGTTAGGCATACTCCAGTCCAAACGTCTAGAGCTTTAGTATACGAAACGGGTGGAAGCGTCTGATTGATACCGGACGTCTGTGTTGCCATTGTAAGAAGCGTTGTTACACCCAGTGATACCCTAGCCGGTACGGCACTCTGGTCCAACCAAAAGGAGACCCAAGAGACGATAACCAACATACAACACGGGATGTAAATCTGGATTAAATAGTAGCTGAACTCTCTTTTGAATAGCAAATCCACCCGAAGACAACTGTAAACTCCTAAAGTTTAATTAACAAAAGCAAAAACATATTAAAGTTTGTTTTAATTATTTTTATTTAATTCCTCTATTTCATGAAGGGGATAAATTTCTGTAGTGCAAAACTAAACTTTTATCTGTTTGTGAAAGCAGTAAATGGAATGACTTCATGTAGTAACACAATTCTGACTTAAGAGCCCAACTTACTCTTACGAAATGAATTAAAACGCTTCTCTTTATTTATGTAGTCCTGCATCTAGCAAATCACTTTCTTCCACCATGAGCCATGAAGTCAGTGATCTACGTGCCTTAAGTCCTATTTACCTAACCTGTCTAAGGCATAAATAATCCTCGTGGCATTTACTTTACATCACATTTAATGTTTAAACCAGCAATCCTCAAATCCTATACAAACATACTCTGTCGGAAGGACACAGACAGATCTATTTGAAGAAAGTGTAATATTTGAAATATTATATGTGCCCAAGTTAGCTTAAAGAGTATGGGATAAGTATAGGGGTAATTCCTCTTGGAAAGCATGAAACACGATCCCATCCTTTAGCAAAAAGGGAGAAATTTTACCTGTGTTCGTTTGACTGTCACAGTAGTCTGTGGTAAACTGCTCTAGGGCGAAACGAGGCAAGTGAAGATCCGATGTAACTTGTACAGGGTCGGCTTGTTTCCATTTGAAAATCAAATCTTCTGTAGTCCACCCATCTGGATTTCCAAATGAAAAAAACAACATAAGTTCTGAACTTGAAAAAGATGGGTTCTTATCTTATCATCTCCAATTTTAGCTTCAAAGATTTTCTTTCAAAGAGCTTGTACATATTAAAAAGGTGAATATTTATATAGGTAGCAAGAGAACTTACAACTAGCCATTCGTAAAGAGCAGGTTTGTTTGTCCAATGGATATAGTTTTAAAATCATTGGACAGGATAACGTCAGCGAGATTCTGAAATTCATAAAAAATGTATTATTCATCTCGTAAGGCTTGTGGCAGTTGAGTATATAAAAACAAGTAGTAGAGCAATAGGTCATGCCAACACATTAGCAAAGCCAGTTAAATACAGTTAATAAGTTCCCAACTTTCTAATGTAAAATTTAGTGGTGCATCAATTACTGTATTTCTAAGTATAGGACGCCTATCGGCTATTAATGTTTCAACCTTCTACAAAGCAGGCAGTTATTCAGGGAGAGGGGTTAGTTAATATTTGGAGTTTTTTAAGCATTTCAGCTTCGGACTTCATTATTTTTATTATAAATTTTGCATTTGAAAGAATCAACTTTTTTCTTGTTGCAACTAAAGGTCAGCAACGCAAAATGACATATCTTGTATCTCTTGATCTAAGATTATCTTTGTATATTATAAATTAAATAATTATATAGAATAATACATAAAATAGAAAAATGTTCTATTTTATAAAGTTAATATTATAAATTTCACTTGGGCCATAAAACGAAAGGCGAAGTGGGCCTTTAACTTTTAAACCCTCTACTTCCCATATGGGGTCCTATTAATGTAGAACAATTTAATGAGGGGAGCTTAAATACACAAAACAGGGTAAGTTTGTATCTGTAATGAAGTTTCGAAATTGCTACGTGATTACGTACAAAAAGAGGTCAAAAAAATGCAAAAAGGTTACTACTAACAGATTTTGAAATCTGTTAGTAGAGACATACTCTACTTCGTTTATGGTTTTGTTATGTGAACGACGAGTAGACACATTAGCGACCCAATTGGACTTACAGAACTGTTAAGAAATGTATTGGGGAAATGAAAAATGAGAGTCAATAATAAAGTCTTGGAAATACTATACTCGTCCCTGAAGGAAGATTCTAAGAATCACAATCGAAACATAAAAAATGATGAAATGTTCTGAAGGAATGGCGCTCTACTAAAAGAGTTCATGTTTTTTTCCACGAAAAGTCAAGTGTATATCTTATAACCAAAGGATACGAAGGATTGATAGAAAGTAGATATATCTTTAAAATGGCCAACTATCTTGAGAATGTTGACTGATGAGTCGTGTAGACTTCTGAGAGCTGTATTCTTCTTAAGAATGAGAGAAAGAAGAGAAAGTATCTTATTGTTGAAAAAAATCCAGGAGAGAGAGAGAGAGAATGTATTATTATGGGCCGTCTCAGAGGAGAAATATTTTTCAAAAGGACAGGAAAAGAAAAGCTATGTGCGACGGGACGGAGCCCCTATAACAAAACCCTGTCGTACCCTTACAACACTAATCTAAGTGTATTTTTAACCTTCGCTACTACTTTTTCGATATCCTTTTTATGACTATTGGATAGCCTTTTTACTGATGATGGTGCACGTGCACTCCTTTGAACTCACATCTATATGCATGCATTAAGTTTATGTACACACGTAAAAAGTATAAATGTACTGTACCTGGGTGTATGAGAGTTGGCCTAGTGATCGTATAAACCTTAACATGAATGCATAATATAGTTCGAAATAAAGAACTACTTCGAAATAAAGAACAATTCTTGGAACAAACAAGTAGGAAAATTTATAAATGGTAAAATTGTACAAAGGAAACGGATAAATGCTTATCTTTTAGTTTCTACAAATAATTTTGTTCCAGTTGCAGGTAGAAAGTAGAAAATCTACTCGTTGTAAAGACAATGCATATTATGAGACAAAAGCTTACAAATAAGCCTTTCACCAAAAGATGTTTCGTAGAAAAACTCGAGAACAACTAACGTCAAATAAATCCTTGGAAGAAATATGTTAAAAGCTTTTTAAAACCATTCTTACTAAAAACCTCATTATAATCAATTGCTACTTGAGATTAATGTGAAATTAATTGAAAAATTAGGCACTTTCTCAAGGCTTTCGGGGACAAAAATAGCCGCAAAAGTCTACTACCTTTCTAAAAGTTTTAAGCAAACTTATCAAGTTGCACATTCATATGAGTGCCAATCATTCTGTCTCAAAAGGTCAAATGGAAGAAAGAAAATGGGATTTTGGAGTTGTTTGCAGTGATGTGAGATGTAAAATGAAATTAACGATTCTAGTCTGCTTTCACTCACACGTGGCTTATTCTTCCGTGAGGCTCTTTTACGATATTTTTATCAAGTAAGCCGCATCCTCTTATAGGTATGTCTTGGCATCAATCCCCTTCTATTTTACTAGTGAATCTTGATATGTATGTGTTCCGACCTGATTTTTGCAACAACCTACAAGGTGCCCCTGTCTGATGTAAATGCATTAGATTCAAGTGTCCTAGTTTCGACCTTGGTTATGGATTTTACATATGAACGCACTGAACAAGCTGTCTCTCTCAAAAAACCAGTGATGGATAAACTTTCACCATCACATTACAATCAGGCATTGCATAAAAGATATGTGTTTGTTTTCATCACTCCATCTAACCATAGATATTCATGATTCCATACGTAGGCCCAGATCTCAACCATCTTTCGTCCAATCTATCCTCCCTGTTACCACCTTTCTTTTCTCTCTTCGTCTGTCTGGTTGACTCAACTAACAGCTTTTTTGCAAAACGAAATAAGCTTCTCCAAAAGTATTAAAATCATATGGCAAAGAGATGCAAAAATTCGACTTGTATGCATCAATTCAGATGTGGATGGAGTGATTTGACTGAATAAGAGTGGAAGAGTTTACATGAGAGATGAAGACTAATGTCGATGGATGGATTGGATAACTAGCTAGATAACCATCGTTAAAAGTACATACTAGTGGGGGTGATAGGCTGATGGATATAATATGTTTTCATACGTTAAATTGACTGAATTCTTCCTTAGGAGAGGTCGGAAGTTAGGAAATTGTAAGAGGGTGAACTAAACTTATTTGGTTTTTGCTCGAATTGATGCATGGAATTGGAAGGTGTTGTACTCGAATTTGCGTGGAAGTGACATGGCAGACTAGACAGGACTTAGGACCGGAAAAGATATAAAGGATTCTGATAGGAGATATGTATGAATATGGTTGGTCTGGGACGTCTGAGAGTCAGAATTGTAGTCAATTGTAAATTGTGCTGGAGGGGCTTCAAACACACGAATTTAGTCTTATAATTCAATGCTCAAGCAAGAAAAATAATCTGCTTGCTCTCTCTCCCTTTCTACCCTCTCCCTTGCTCACAACTTTCTCTTTCCTTACACCAAAGTCTCCTAAAGAATACAGGACCACATCACCACGACCAACCTTTAACTTATCTTTAGCAGATTGAGTATTATTTGCTACTAGATGAAAGAAGGTGTGTTAAGGCAGGGGTAGCGTGAGATATTTAAAGACACATACGGAGAAAGTTTATCACGGTTTCAACAAAATTTCTAAAAACGCCGTACTGTTTTCGTGATAACTTTGTATAGTTAGTTCTTCGCAATGGCTCGGAATGCGTGAAGTAAATAAATTACTCCGAAAGTACAATTCATGATTACATTATCAATGATTTAAGGCATAAGTAGAATGCAACATTGCATGCCTGGCTCATTTGAATTAGTGACAGTAGTTGAAATCCTGTAATTTTCTATTTTTGCTTAAAATCCCTCGCACTACAATTCCTATTGTTGCTAAAGAAATATTATATACAAATTGCCTATTTACCATCAAAGTTTTAGTGTAGGGAACTTATTAATTATAATTATTAAATAGCAAAAACTATTAAGCCTGGCCACAGTGCTACTGAGAATAAAATACAATTTCAAAGAAAGATGAACTTACCGAATACTGTAAAGAACTTCGCCATTAGGAAAAATTCGTATGTATACATTGGGCATGATAATATTATGAAGGTGACCCTGCTTTTCATTTGAGAAAAACAGGTCAGGCATCCATACTCGTTGAGAATCTGTCAACGTCAGGTAGCGCAAGTTTGCTGCATCGAATTTACCTTAAGAAGAAAGAAAAGAAACGTCACAATTTCTTTTAATTTATTCACTTGTAGTCTTGAAACTCAAGCTCTTTCCACCGCCACAGAATAACCAACAAAATCATCTTATCCATCACAATCACCATCATCACCATCCGTTCCTCTTCTCTTCATTCTTCTTCAACAATCACCCCAACCACCCTTACCACACTGGTACAAACGAACCATCCAGCACAGTGGCAAGAGTAAATAAGGAGTAGGCACTGGGAACAAACTGAACTAAAGGTTTTTGCTACATAATGAATACTGCCTCGATGCAGAGATGTACTAAAAGATAACTTCGTTATTATGCTTACAAGATAACATCATTCTTCCGAATTCTCATTTCTTGTCATCATCTTTTTCACCATCAGCTTTCTCTCATTTTCCACTCCTGTAGTTCCATTTACAACAAGCTAAAAACTGATTTAGAAGAATAAATCCCCTGTCTGACTGTGTGACTGCCAGAGGATTATTATTTGGTTGATCCTTATCTTTTCTAGAATTTATACTGCGTAAAGCTAAGTTAGGATTAATATAAATAAATTAGAAGGCGGATACATGGCGATGACACACTTTCTAGCTACTAACTTCCCCGCTTATGTAATACTATTATGAGTTTTGATAAGAAGGTTTTTCCATTCCTTATTATTATTTTTATTTATTTATTCCGTCGTAATCAAGTTGATTTGGTGGCATAGAAAAACTCAAGGATGCCAGGTAACAAAAACTCTTAAGATTATAAAATCCGTTGAATATAGAGAGACATATTTTGAATTTAGCTTGCTTTTCACTACTTTCTTTATAAGTAATTGACTTCTTGAAATCAAAGCAAGTATATCAGTATATTTTTAATCAAGCCTTTCTATTTTGTTGGATTGATTAGAGTTACTTTATATCCTTTAAGTAATCACTTGCTTTACTTCAAGATCAAGATCTAATTAAATTGTCACTTTCTTTTCAGAAAAATAAGTTTGACTTCAAGGTTACATTTTGATTAAAACGTTTGCATCTCAAATCCCCATCTACCGACCTTTCAAATATTTTCTTTGAACAGCTTAAACTACATCCATACTCTTTACTTTATCCATTTTCATTTCCCTTATTGCATAATCAGCCATTTCTTACTTCACATGCTTTCTCAATCTGAAAAATTAATTTTAAGAAAAGCTAACAATATAAGGAGAATGCGGCTTTCTTGGTTATGCTTTCTCAATTTGTTCACTGTAATAAATGCTGTATGTAGAAAATGAAAAAGAAAGGGCTATACAACCTATGCACTTATTTTGTTAGGATTTTCTCCTCTCAAGGATATAAAATAAAAGTAAACTGGGTATTTCAGTTCGTACCAACCAAGCTATAAAACAACACCTACGGAAAATAAAAAAATAAAATCATCATCAAGATGAATTGTATTACGTTGGTAAATTGATGTTATGCCATTGCACTCTTCTGAATACTTTTACTATATTTCTTGAATTTTAAGTGAGACAGGAAAGGTAAAAAGGCACTTGAATTCAGCTTTCTATCATGAGTAGAAGCGGATATATACGTCTATTTCATTGTTTTAAATAAAAAAGCCAAGTACAACGCTTTCTCATTCTTTATTCTAGAAATCGTCCTTTGATCTCATTTCACTTTTGACTCTTGACTGACATGATTGACTTTATAGTGAATGAGTGAGTAGGCTTTTCCCTTGTCTTGGTAAGATAAGATCAGAATTCCATGTTCTATTATTTCGCCTACTTACCCATTCAAATGGACTGATGGAACAATCTCTCTTCTACCTACGCAACACTAGAAAAGGGGAAAGTAAGTAGTAGTTTTTTCATACCATCATGCACATACAAACCTTTGATGTCTACATAACCATTCCATTTTTCATTTTTTCTTCGATTTTTTCATTTTCCTTAATTTCCCTGGAACCTAAATCCATTAGGTTCTTTCTCCAATAAGTCAGAGCATTAACATTCCATTTCTTTTCAATTTGTTCAATGGATTCAATCAATACTGCTGCGTTAATCAAACCATAGCAGTTTTACGTTCATTTAGATTTGTTGAAAATAAAGGAAGGAAAGTTGTCTTCCACGTGCAAAATTATGAAATTTGGAATGATTTGGAAATAAACTATCCTGCATCACTTTTCCAACGGGTATATTTAAAGCTTCCTAAGACTATCTGAATTTATAATGGGGCTTGTTATATTATTATATTATTATTGTATTGTAATAACAGTAAAATGCTTGCAGCAAGTGTCTGTTATGAAACTACTTGAAAGAAGAAACAGCAGTAAAGGAAATGCCTTAGTAGACTACACAACTAGGCAAGCAGACCAGTTGCACAGTGTCCCATTTATTAAATTAAGAATCCATTTAACTCAAAATTTCATAACTAAATTTTCCCCAAATGACAAACAGCATTAGGGAAGAAAACCATTATTATGGTAATAATCTAAGCCCCCTCTGAAGAGTCTGGTAACTGGCTGTAAGTTGAATTTCAGTCTATTTCTATGTTCAATGTAGTCTGTAGTCCTTTCTATGTACTAGGTTCATATATTTCTAACTACTAAAATAGAACAAACTACATCCTTGATACTACCACTTAATACTTCATGGCTTAGCACTATTAAAAACTATTTAATTTCCCATAGCAGTAAATAGGTTTTGGTTACGTAAAATAATTTCTGTCTGAATCGAAGCTTAAGAAATAATAATAATGAAGTTCCATTTACATCTATAACGTAGATCTCATCGTTGAACCTGAGCATACTATCTACTATTATTATACATTATATTTTATATAATTTCCACCCCTGTGGTGTAATGAGACGTATGTTTTACTCCAAGATATTTCAGTTCAGTTATATTACCCAAGGAAAACTTTGTCCAAATGAAAAGGTAGCGAGTGAAAAGTTTTACCTAATAATTATTGCAACGGCTTCGTTTTCCAAATGCTACTGCTATGAATTCAATTAATTCTGTCTCCCTTAGAAGCACCCCGTGGCATAAACTCCTAAATGTTATCATTGTACTAGGGACATAAACGGACCTCCCGTAAACCCCGAGTTTCATAATATACTTTATCCTTGGGTAATAATGAATAACCAAAATAAATGTAACCAGCTGAAATATCATGACGTACACTTTACCCCTGTTATTGCATCCTGTATTGCGTATATTTGTCGTTCATATATTGTTATCCAGTGGTTACGGTGGTTGGTGGTATTGGCGTGGTGAAAGTGTCACCAGCTTGGTTTGTCATGACGGTGAAGATGATGACGGTAATGGATAAGAATTATTGAGTAGATTTACATCAAAACATCAGACAAGGCTGAGCCACCTCAGCAGGGTTGGAAGGACTGCTGGGAGATGAATGAGAATCAAGACACATGGTCGAAAGGGCATTGCAATTTGTATTTATTAGCTGAGTTTTATATAAAGGACAAAAAAGTTCAGTTAATAATGCTTTCTCCAGAAATTTCATAAATTTTCAAATGATTTTAGCTATGATTCAGCTAAACAGTAATTTTTCTCTTAAATGGAAATATGAAATATGAATTGTTGTCTTTTTTAATCCTTGATGACCTTTCGACCATGAACATTTACATAATATTTGTTTTAAGCTTTTTTTCTTGTTGTATTTGGGGATTACCGGCTGTCTTACTCTGTGTATTGTCAAACCTCAATCGGTCATCTAGCCATTGCTCTCTGAAAGTTAGCTGAACGCTGTACTCCTGCAAGGTCACATTAAACATTATTAAATCGATTCATAACATTGCCAAGAAGATAATGAAGAAAGTATCCTCTCAGCATTTCAAAATCCTATTGGTCTTTCCATGATAAAGAAAGGATATTGTAAATACAAATACTGTGTGGGTGTGTAGAACAAACAGTTTATTTCACTACGTGTGTACTAAAAGAAATAAAAAGGCTAAAGTAAAAGAATTTTATTTCTTTTCTGAAGTTTTGTTGAAGCTAGATTATAATTGTATGTTAACTAATGATAGTGATGCAACTAGGAAGGTGGGTGAATGTTTGAAATGTGAGTTGTGTTTTAAAAGCCTATAAACATTTGTTGTGAAGGTAGAATTCGGGAGGAAGATAAGGATTTAATAAATAGTAGTGGATTTATAGGTGATGAAAGGCTTTAGTAAAATATCAAAGGTTTTACATCCACTTTTTCCTTTGAGTGGTCCAATTTTTCCTAAATGAAAGGCTTATGTTGAATAGTATCACAGGTTATGTAAAAAAGGGTTCATTTCGATTTTAGTGATACTTATCCGGGTGCTGTGTACATTTAGAAGGAAAGAGGAGTTGTGTATGATTGTGTATTTAGAGGTTATAGTGTTTCTTTCATGTTATAAGTTGTAGGTCATAATAATAATGAGTATTCGTATTTCCACAGAAAAGCAAAGCGCGATTGAAGTTCTTTGGTAAATAGAGAGAGCAAGGAGATCGTTCTGCTGCGTAGGAGAAAGTCACTAGTAGATACTGCTTTTATATTTTCTTTTTACTTTTTATTACTTGTACTTGTTAAATCCAACCACTAAGCAATCAACAGAGAAAATAATATTAAACTAGAATATTAAGCCCGTCCTGCAGACAGGCAAAATTAGAGGTCAAAGGTTAGTTGTATTTAGTAAAGGGAGCTAGTATGTTATTAGATAAGGGAAAGGGTACTAGTTGGCTAGTATAGGGGTCATTCTGGTCAGTAAATAAATGTATTGGTAGTTAGGTGTAACTTTTTACGATCAGTTAGCAACTGTGTTTTACTCAATGTGATTTTAAGTTGCAAAATTAGTTATTTCAAAATGTCGATAGCGATTATCGATATTTTCAATCCGTCAACAAAAGTCACACCTAATTTTTGGTTGGGAGTTTCATGAAAATCCGTCGTTATCAGCTAACTTATAGCGTAATAATATTTGAATATATCCAGGGGCTTATGAACATACCATTTTTAAAGTTAGATACATACATTCATTATTCATAGATAGAATGAAAACACAGGGATTTTAGTATATCTGATGTATTAGAAATGAAGGGTATTGCTAAAATCCGTAGAAATTTGTAAATGCTATAATAAAATCTCTATCCTTTGTTTTCCGAAATGGCTTTTAGAGGAAGGTGTTTTCTACTGTGGTCATCTAGCCATTTTAAAGGAATTGGGGAGCTAATTCGATGGAAAACAGAGTAATGAGAATGACTGCACAACTGTGTTCACATTCTGTAAGGATTTTATAGTTCACAGGTTGTATGTTTTACGCACATTGTGAATAAATAAATGGAGCCATGTGCCTTTTATTTGGGATTAGTTGGCATTTAGGGGATTTACAGAAAAGTAAATATCCCCTCCAATTCTAGTAAAAATAAGGAAAGCAATGAAATGTGTGAAAGTAGCAAACCAGAATTTTAGATGTGAAAACTGTGACTAAAGGGTCTAACTTTTTCCATCCTAAGCCAATTAGCTTTAGCCGGCCAACGCGGATCCAAACGAGTGTGGGTTTTAGTGAGACGTAGTAAAAGTTAATTAAACTACGTCAACCGAGATAACTTTCCCCACTTTTTAAACAGCTAACAGCCAAGTTTAACTTGTTACGAACTTTTAATTCATAATATCATAATCCTTTTGGCTTTAACTCCTTTATAGCAAGTAGTTCCACTTTATAAAATTGACACCTGCTACTAGTACTAAAGGGCCTAATGCTACACTACACATTCAAAATCCAGGCAGTATCCCTCTACAGTGGCCAAAATATTTTAGAAACTCAGGCAACTGTGAAGGAAACTTCAAGCTTTGAATAGAACACTCAATTCGTTGATATCGTTCTTCTTGTTTTCTTTTCTACCTCTATATACTGGGGAAAGGATTATATCGGAAAAGTAGATGTTGTTGATACTCAAAATAGGAAGTATGTTTGCCTATAACTTGAAATGGACTCTTACAGAAAATGGACGCACTCAAAAATACTTTTATGTAGTTTCAAATATTTCAGGAAATATTTTTAGCTCTGAACTACGGAAATACTTTTCCAAAATATATACATTACTAAAACGACAGCTTTACTACAGTTACATTTTTGGCTGTAACAAGCCCCTAGTTTTAGTTTAGGGCCCCTTACACAACTTTGCTGTTAGACGATAGAGATTATTTTTCTACATTATGTGCAAGTATTTCCAACTTTAGGGATCCTAGAAGTGGCACGAGGCTCTGGTTTGATACGTAATACAAGTACATAGATATACTTATGTGTATACTATTTTTTTTACTGGCCATATGTATGTACATAGTCTTTTGATGAGATGGAATTGGAACAAGCACAAGTAGGCAGTATGGTACTAGTGCAAAAAACTAATCTTGAAACTACAGATATGGAATCAAACTTTCTCCAGCTCTCTCTTTTTACTTTCTCGTAGGTTGAGCCCAGTTGTCTCTTGAGTGGATTTGGATTGTTTTCTTCACTGAATTGAAACATAATACTCTCGTGGAAAATGGATCAGGAAATGAGAAATCAATCAAGAGAAACAGAAAAAGAAATGTTAGAATTGGGGCGGATGTAACCAGTTTTTGATTTAGGGAGAAAATAACTATCCCCAAGCAAATTTAACTGATTTCTTTCTAGTGTACTGGAATAGAATGAAGTCAGAGTATAATATTATTATGACCTTAATACCTTGTTTGTTTGTTTAGTAATCATGTATTTCCCGAATATAATGTTACAAGTAGGAAATGTAAGTTTTTTGGTTGGGGTTAGTAGGATTTCATTTAATGAAGAAGTTTTTGGATGGTTTCTTTTTTGCGATTACGCTTGTGTAATATTGTGTAATGGTAATGTAATAACGATGGTAGTGCAAATGAGTGATTACGGTTGCGAAGTACCGATCAAAAATCGTACAGTCCCGAATCGATATTAAGTTTAAATTCTAACTTAATACTTCACGAATTAAAGTATCATGAAACATGCGCCGATGAGACAAACTTACGATTTGATTTAAATTCACTTCAATCTCAGAATACAGTACAGTAGGGATACAGATCAATTTTTAAATATTCTATACTTTGACATCATTTTTGTATGGGAAAACAGCAGATATGGGAAATTTTGCATCCACGAGGAACAGCAAATTACTGAAAACTTAAGTATGAGTCTTGACCGATATAATGCAAATAGAATAAAAACTAGAATAAAAAAAATGTGTCTCAAAGCAAAACTTCACAGAAATGTAACAAAAGATTATAGTAAATTTGAAACTCATCGGGCATGTACATGATTTATGAACGGAACCTAAAGATCACTCGTACAGCTTGCGGGGTTTTTGTTCTGTTTTGGGTATGAATTCATGAATGTGTATTTCTGCATAAGTAGTAGTAGTGTATATAGTATTATAAGTATAAAGTATATTGGAATGTGTATTTAGTAGTGAAAGCAAAAGCAATGAAATAAAGCTGAGAGAAAGTAAGAAATAAAGAAAGGAAGAAGGACATAAGAAATAAGAAGTTAGAGAAGCAGAAGAAAAACATTTTGTGTCAACTCTCATCCATCATTCCTTTACTGTAGAATAGGGGGGACCTTAAATCCACATTATTCACACAATCACTTCCCTTCTACATAAATCACAAGGAAAACCAGAGAAATGAACTGACTTCATGCTGCGAATTTCTTATTTTTATAAAGAAAAAGTCAGCTTTAGTCCCCAAACAAACCGCAAGTACTCTTCATTTGATGAATGTGTATGCACAAAATATTGGATGATATTATTCTCTATTTAAACAAATAAATAGAGAAAATACTGAAAGTACACAACATTTTTAGAAATATAAGAGAAGGAGGAAAGAGTTCGCTAAGCATCTCTAGGCTTTTCTTTCTCATACTTTAATTCTTGTATGAAATGTCACTAAGAAAGGTTAAATGTTACCTTTGGGCCTAAGTTAAAAAAAATTGAAGGAGGTTTGGACAATTTGAATTTTCTTCTTATCTTTGCAATACGATGTTTGCTCTGAATATGAATGTTTGCGTGAATATTGAATTTGAGATATCTTCTGAATTCCGAGTTTCGAATTCGGCTTTGTACATTATTTTAAGCTGACGGACTTTTGCAAGAAGATTGATAAGTGGATTATATTCTCTTTTGAAAGGCACAAAACCTCCGATTGTATAGGAAGGAAATAAAGTATAATGTACAATAGGCCACTGAAACAAAGAAACTCATTTCGTTTGAAATATAAGCTTTAAGTTCGTTGTTGTGGAATTTGAATAAGTGACATGACAGCTTTTCCAATCTCATTTACTCCGGGATCACGTCTAACATGGGCAAAACACATTACTGATCTTATCAACCTCTTATTTTTCGTTTAGTTTTTTCTTTGTGAATTTCCATTTGTTCAAAAAGGCAGAAGTTTGTTACCAAAATGTTTTTCTGACTTACTCATTTTTTACATTTACACTCACATACATCTCACACAACATGCTTTCGTCTTTTCACCATGTTATAAATTATACATTGTAGCAACACACTTCCTCGATATTAAAAGCACCAAGCAAGCAATCGTTTTTTACAGTATAAGCTTTACACGATTTTAATGATGAATACTTCATTTATACATTTATTTACATGCGAAGCTTCATTAAATGCTCGTGAAAGCAAGCAATGCAGCAAGCAAGCTGGTCAAGCTCTTTGATCATTGATCAAGCATCCCAAATAAAGCTCTTTGTATTTATAATTTCATATCAACGGCTCAGATTTAAGTAATTAGTTCGTTAGTAGTAGCGTTTGAAGGATTTATCAAAAATTCTAATATCTAGTTGAAGGGTCTTAAAACTTATTAATATTATAATTGTTAGACTTGAACAAGTAAAATTTTTTGCTAGATCTTTACGTAAAGTAGATCTTACCAGACCGCCAGACCATAAACAGTCTTCTTATTGTATTTCATTAACAAGTGGGTGCAATACATCATATTAAACAATCAAGTAATTAATACAATGTTAATTAGTAACAGTGTTATTGGATATCATTGAGAATGACATGAAACTGATAGGTTGAAAAACTTGGATTTTCATCTCTTTTATCATCAAAGTCTTCTATTGGAGATGAGATGTAATGCAGGAAATCAAGTAAGGTATGGTCGGAAATAAAGCGTAGTTCGTAATTTTATCAGGTAGATTTTATCAGGTATACCACACACAATAAGGCTGTCAAATGAAACTTTTCGGAGGATCTTAGTAGTATTCCTTTAACTGCCTGGAAGACAGGGACCCACTCCCTGTCCAAATTTAGTAATGATTTTTTATAGCTTTGGCGCAACGTTGTGAAAATGCGTTCTGGATGGCTTGGTTCCACTTTGGGACTTAATCCAATGATTATTGTTTCAGAGAAGCCCCGAGAATGTTTTGAGCTTCTAAAAATCGATAAAAACTAATTTCCACCAGCAATGATTATTATTGCTAAGTAAAGATTATCAGTAATGTTCTGGTTCTGATTTGTTTATAGGCTAAAAGAAAATGAGAGCTAAGAAAAAGGTATCTAAATATTCCATTCCCACTTTCATGCTATTTCTCGGCACAATCGATTGAAGAAAGTTGTTGATGGGGCTACTGGGACCAGTAGCAAAAGATGAGAATAGGAGAGGTCAAAGTAAAAGGAAAAATGAGTGAATACGAGGGGAAGATGAGAGTGGTGAAAGTGGCTGTAAAAGGAAGGAGTGAAATAGGCATTTTGGAACAGTAGTAGGTAATTCGGAAGGAACATATATACTTAGTACATTAATGTAATAGAGAACTAATGCTAGTTCCCAACAAAGTGTTCATAAATCTAGTTGAAAGACTTTGCTGATATTGCACCCGTGGTTTGGTTAGTAGTGGTTTAGAAAATTTGAGGGTTTTTTTGGAAGTTTTGATGATAGGGCGGCCTTTGAGAATTATCCTAGGCTCAGGGGATGGCATCCAGGAAACTTTTGACTTGAAAAATTCTGAATATCAGCAAAACTTTAGGACATAATTTATGAAAACTTTGTACCCTGTAATGCTCAGACCCTCAATAGGTAGTATTTACTAGGATTGGACGTGTTTCAAGTTAAAGAATGACCCTCATTTTGAAAATGTCTTTTTCTACTCTCGTTTTACGGATCTTGGTTAAACTATACGTAGTTGTCGCTCTAATATGCTGTCAAAAATTACTCTGCTTGGTTCCAGAGTTTCTCAAATATTATATGAGCTTGTTAGCCAGCCTAATGGTTCATGTGAAGTTTCACAGATACAATTTCTCCTTTTTTCTTTAACAAGCGAATTTTTAAGAACAGTTTCCTAATCTTATGTTTTTCATTATTCTTAAATTTTGCCTACTATTTTACATTGTCATGCTCAAGGAAAAACGCCTACGTTGAGTAAATATGCTGCCTTTCTGTTGAAGAAGAGAATATATATATATGTGAATACTAAAGATTATTCAGTGATGAGCATTAGATTTGAAAAAAGGAAAGTTCAGGTATCCATTGTATGAACTTTGAGCTAACATAATTCCAACATGTTCGGCATTTAGTGACACCTTTTTTAAATACAACTGAATTAAATTTATTTTGCTTTAAAATTCCCTAATTCCTTTCCCATTTAGAGTCGATTTCTAACTGAAGATTTAATTATTGACAGGGTAAGTAGTAAGTACAGAGCGCCAAAGCTTTTTATTGTCGTGTTGAAACTAAATCGTTCCCATTTTTCTGAAATGTAGTTTTAAATTTGTTGTAAAGTACAGAAGAACACACGTAGGCAGTAACTGCCTTCAGTATCAAATTTAACTTACTAGACTACAAAAGTGACAGTACTTATGTGAAGAATTAAAAAAAGGAGATAATACAAAGATTTTGAAAGTGATAGAAAGTGCTTTCTGGCAAAAGCTGTAGCTTTTTTAGTAGTGTACGTACAAATGAGATGAGACGAACCCAGTCAAAAGGATTACATCACATTACAGGAAAATAGAAGAAGTGTACGAAAAATGAGTTAAGTATTATTTTCAGCTCTACCAGGCCAGGCAACCCGATTGATAAAGTTTATTTTTTTAAAGAGAGTATAAGTATGATTAAAAATAAGTTGTAGTGTTGTAGAGTTCAGAGTGAAGTGGCATTGCTGACTTAAACAGTGATAAAGAAGTCACAATAATCATAAGAATAATAACAAGAGATAGAAAGACATTGCATGAAGTGTCGGAAGCTTTAGCATTTGGTTGGTTTTTACTGTTAAAAAATAAAGATTACAGTTTTCAAGGATACAACTTATGACATTGACGTTTACGTTTAAGTACGAAAAAAAAGTTCCACCAGATACTGCTCACAATATTTACTGCATAATATAGATCATATAACAAAGGTACACCTAACTGATAATAATAACAACGATAAGAATGAAATAAGAAAAAAAGTAATAATAAGAAACGCACATGGGCAGTCAATTCAATCAACACGAAACAAAAGAGCCATAATCAGAATGATAATAATAACAATAGAATAAGAGAATAATAATAATATCTAATAAGATAGACGATAGAGTGACTGGAGAAGTCTTTAAGAAAAGCGCAGAGCAACGAAGGTACACAGTTGGTTTAAAATTATGGATTTTTTTTGTATTTTTTTGATTTATTTAAAATTTCTACTGTAAACATTTTTAAAAACCATGGTTTTAGAAACCATACGTTTGGAAAATCTCCATTTGGGTCGAGTTTAGGTAATTAGTGTTATTTCTAATTAAATCAGATGGTATTTAATTTGCTTTGTTGAAAATTGGACCACGCACCTCAATTTATGTTAAGAAGTTTTATTAAAACGATTCCCTGCGCCAGTAATATGTATTTTTGCTTTTGTCTGTCTTTCAATTTTTAAGGAGTGAGTTAAAAGCATTTGATGTTTTAGTCAAAGTTGTATGATTCTGTGCTGACTCTGCGAAATCTTGATATAAATCGCATAAAAGTAATAACAGAAGGATGAAAGAATATGAATTACAAATTGATAAGTTTAAAATATAAAAGGTAATAAAATAAAGACAAGACATTTTACAGGACAGGAGGAAATATGTGCCATAAAGTTGAGGGTAAAAAGGACAACTTCTTTCCTTCATTGTTGGATCAATTCTGTATATTGAAAATATGAGTTTTATTGAATATGAGGAAATGATGTGGTCGGAAGGGGGAAGTAAAGGCGAAAATGTCAGAGATTAAGGGCAGAGATTGCGAAAATGTCGTTGGAATGGATAAAAAGGAGAAAGAAACTGGACGTGTCATTTGTACGGAAAGAGAAAAAAGCAGATATTTCAGTTGGTTGAGTTTAACTTTTACTTTAGACTCCGTAGGAATGAGTTTATGGATTGAATTTTAGCTACACTCTTTAAAGAACGTAGAATATATGTATACCTTATGTTAGCTGAATAGGCAAAGGAACAGATTCTGACAGAAAGATAATAATAATATTATCTTTTGCAGAGCACGGAAGTTACACCTATTTGAAATAGTGTTAGTAGTAACAGTTTGTACAAGGAGATAGAAAGTTGTGGCCAGAATATTATAATCATGATGATGCTTGTGATGATAGTAAAAGTAGTAACTGGTAATGTTGAATGGTATATAGAGAAGGTTTCTACTACAACTTTTCCTGTCATTTTTAAGTTTAACCTTTCTGTACAAAAATGGTAGTTGTGGAGAGATCTTTAGTTGCTTCTATAAGTAAAAATGAGGACTGGGAGCCTACATCTTTTCATTTTGCAAGTAAAAATAATATGTGTAAAAATTCTTACACGAATATGTGTGATGTTTGTATCTGAAAATACGATGAGAAGAATATAGGACGAAGGGGTTTAGAATGCGAGGCATCAAAGGATTCACAATGGATCCTAGGTGCGTGCTCAGGAGTATCTAACTGGATTAACATTACTCGAGTTTTTCTCGCTCTTACAAAAACTACTATGCTGATCCAAACTCTCTAAGGCACATTCAAAATGGACTGATCATCTCACTGATTGCAAATAAGTGAACTAACTTCTCAAACTTTTTCAACATAATGTAAGAAAACTTTCCGACTAAAGTATCATCATCATCATCATCTTACAATAGTAGCAGAAGTAGTAAGTTCAGTAGGGGTTGTATGGTTGCAAGTGAGGATGATAAAATGCTACATCTTTTTTTTAAGGAGATCGAACTACGAACTGCGACCCTCATCGAAATGAGAAGTCTTTTAAGGGAAAAATCCTATTATTATAAGACAACTTTCCGATGGGAATGAGAACACGTTCTTGGTCTTCAAAAACTTAGAAAAAAACAAGTAGTATTCGCATGTTTCTATTAGATTTAGGCCCGGCTTTGGAAATTGGGTACTACGTATAGTGGGTAATGTAGTAAGAAGGGATACTCCATATATTTTCCTTGTTTTTTCTAAATTAATGCAATTTAGAGATTTTCTCAATCTCAGTCTATACCCATTTTGTTTTTTTCCATCTGGTTGAAAAAAATTGAGGAGGAAAAAAACGTAATTTTTCTTCTTTCTTGCGTACACCAGAAAAAAAATAAGCCGGAGAAAGATCCTACCCTAGTAAACAAATGGGCTAAGTGTACAAAAGTTCTTGGTAGTATAATATATAATGATAAAAATATCATTGTAAATTATCCGAGATAAGATATGCATAGGATTTAAGGATAAACTGGAGAAGATGCGGGATGAAATGATTATAGTAGTTCCTGTGCGGGGATGATGATGATGATGGTGATGGTAATAACGACTTGGTAAGACCTTTAATTTTATAATAAATTGATAGATCATCACACAAATTCAAGAAACTCTCATAAGAACCAGTAAAGACGGAAAAAATAAATTGAAAAAACAACAATGTAATAATAATAATAATAATAATAATGATAGGAATGATAATTTCGGCTCTGCCATTAATTTCAACCCCAGTTGGTTTTGTGGTAAGTAATGTGGTGAAAGTTAACGTCAAATAATAACACAATAATAATAATATCACATTATATCTTGTTTCTCAGCGTGTGTGTTTGTACATGCGAATTATTTAAATGGACGTTGCAAGGTGTATTTTTATTTTTAGAAAGTAATAGTGGAATCACATAAGAAAGAGAGAGGTAAGAAGGAATGTGAGATAGGAATATGAAGGAAGATAGCGTGAGAAAAGAATATTATTGGAATTTATTTCTTGCTAAATTTTACCTAGCAAAAGTATAATAAGAACATCAACACCCCTTCGCCTCATCGTTTTAATGGAATTTTCTTCAGAGGAATCATGTGAAAAAGTAATAATAATTTGTAACAAAATACTGCATTTTTTACTCTGTTGGTTTCGTTTAGAAAGGAAATACACACCAATTATTCTGCTTAATATTTTACACGATTTCCAAAAAATATGGAAAAGGCTGACGCACATTTCTGGCAATAAATTTGACAGCAGTTATTAATTTAAGCTTCTATATTAAGAAGTTTTGAATGTACTTTCATGAGAATATACGTAAATGGGCAATTTTTTTTCAAAATGTATATCAGAGCGTGGATCAGATTAGAACGTAGATAAGGTTTTCATTAAATTATTTTCAAAAAGGCGACTTCTATTTTACGCCATTGTCAAATTACTGAATGAGAGGAACAAGATTCAAGATCCAATGATCTGTTGAGTTCAAAACTATAGAAAACCCATACCAAAACCTAATGCAATATTCTATCTAAATTGAGATTGCTTTCACTAAAGGATTGGATGGCTTCATTTAATGAGTTCGATTTTCTATACACAGCTCGTCTTTATCATCGTCCTAGAAAATCGAAAACTGTCTGCTTCAAGGACCAAACAGAGAAGGGATGCAATGAGTAAATCAACACTTTATCTCTTTAGTATTTACTATTTACAAGCTCATCCATACGTCACTTCATCTCATCACATATCATCATCACTATCTTCATTGTTTGAGTACTTCCTTTGATCACAATATCCCAAGATCCCAATCAACCCTTCGTTGCCTAAAGAAATCGTTCAAAAGCTTGAAAATTCCATCATCGTAGTTCTCGAGAGAAATAGGAACTTGCAAATAAATCGACTAGGGTATCATTACATAGAGAAAATAAACAAAGACCATACGCAAGTTGTATATGCCAACGTGATGCAGATGTACATTGTGTATTTCCATTGTTGAATGCTATTGAATGTTTGAAGATAAGATGAGATTTCTTGGAATCGCTAGGCGGATGAATGGAAAGGAATTGCTCGTTGTTATTTGCATTTCCTATTTCAAGTCCTTTATTTGTATCGTATGATTAGTTTATTTCTCAGTTGATACTGATCCCTATAGCTATTTTTGTATACCTATAGTTTGTTAAATTTCGTATTTTATTTAAAAGCTAGCTTGTGTAGCGTAAAGAGACTTTCTTGAGCTGGTTGGAGGGTTAGATGGTTGAATTGGATAAAAAGCAAAGTTGTTTTGTAGCCAAGAGATGATGAGACAAAATGGTTGACATGTTCTTGGAAGTGAAAACTTTTTGGTCAGTGATTGATGGAGGCTTCTCCACTTAGGAATACAAGGGATTGGATGGGACTGCTAGGGCCCTCGACTTAACTATTTTTGTCTGTGATAGTATGCTAGGGACAACAAGGCGAGTGTGTATATAGGACATTTATTTTCAAGATTCTTATTCCAAGTATTCTTCTTCCAAGTTCGGACACTTCTTCTCATATGTAGAATGGAATGATCTGAGTTGAACGTAACTAATCGTGTACATCCTCCTTTGCTTATCCATGCGATCCCATTTGTCCGACTCATGGGATGGCCGTCAATCTATTATTTTGGCCTCTTGAGCACAAAAGAACTGCTACTAAAATCTCATACTACACTACAAAATATATGCCTAAATAATATAAAGTAGCTTCTTATGTACGACTTCAAACCTGGAATTAATATAGGGATGCATTTCATTTCTATGATATTATTTCCTACTCATGTATAAAGAAATGTAAGTCTTTGGACGTAAGCATATCCTTTTGTCCGTTTCAAAATTGAACGCAAAAGGATGCCTTTTCAACATAAGATCTCTTCAACCTTCTCAGAATTCCTGGGTTCCATTTACGATGTAGGGCTTGAAACAAATTTTTCCTCGTCAAAATTTTTCTTTTCGTATTTCACTTATTTTTTTTTTATTGATGCGCATATTTTTGGTTTCTTTCGTTTCATCTAAGTACAGCACAAAGTGCAGCTCAATTCAAAAATATCCATGCATAATAACTTACATATTGACGAATATATGATTTTATATGAAACCCTTTCCGTTTCTATCTGGAATCTAAAATTGGTTGAAATGTCACTGAGAAAGAAGGAAAACGCATATGTTACAAAACGCTGCATTTTTATATGAAAAAATATAGGTTTAATCACCAAACTCCATGCCTTACATAATACTGTACTTTTTTCGACGGGTCTTAACCTAAAAGACACTTAAGTCTTGCCTATTCTAAAGCCAGCCCTTGTCTAGTCTCTTTCTTCCTTTAATGACAAAAGACAACATTCAGTCTTTACGAGTTTGAACATGACGAATGAACTAGGGTGCCTTACATAATTCAATTTCTCATTATTCATTCAAGGTCTTGATGTCTTGCCTTGTTTAATCGATTTCGTAAATGACATGGATTGTCGCTTCTGGCAGCTTATTCGTTCGTAGGACGGATATTGTACAAAAAGGTGGAAGAGAATGAGGGAGCATTATGAAGATGGAGTATTGATCCAAATGACCTTTGACCAAAGCTTCAGAATCCGTGTTATAATGCTTTCTCATCAGATAGAAAATAGACGTTGATGTTAAAGCTGATGTCAGCTCTCAGGGTTCAACTCCTCCGTTTTTCACAGGTGCTTTCTCTCTTGTTAAAGTTATTTTAAGCGGAATTAAAATGACTGATCCCATCCTTATCTAACGTCGAGATAGTGTCTTCACCTCTTTTTCATATAAAAAAACAAAGCACCACTTCCATCGGGTTGCTCTGTGGTATATATAGGTACATTTGGTTGCTTTATTCCACTGTAGTTGCAAGGAATTGGAAATTGAAAAGTGAATTGTCTCCTTGGGTTGTCTGGCATTGGTGCTGTTATGTTCGTGTCATAGATCTTGGGAAGGTTTCTTAAAATTCTCTGATCCTATACTGTGATACTGGATAACTACATACTATTGTAGATGTTTCAGTGTCTGGTATTTTGTCAGGTGGTTCTTTTACCAGTGAAGAGGAAGAGAGGAACGGCTGGCTGGGTGAAAATGAAATACATCGATCTAACGCAACACAACTACCCTATTATGGTCTGGTATAATAGTCTAGAAGTGAAGTGGATGCACCGAGGTATGGAGATGGGACTTGGGAATTGAGACTTGAAACGGTTTTAAAGGTTGTGGTGATGATGGTTCGGTCGTAGTGGTAGACAGACGTGGTGGAGAAGTCAATCTCGTAGTAAAAGTTGCTTTATGGAAGAGAAAGCTGTCCATCCATAACTCATGAGGTCTTTTTCTTTCTCCCTTTCTATCTCTGTCGACACACTTGAAGAGTTTTCACTGGGAGAGAAAACCTCTAATGCATCACGTTGGATTTTAAAAACATTGATCAAACCCCGCATTCGTCGTTTCCACTCAATTGAATGGTAAACAATGTAGGTAGGTTGTTTCCAGCTACTCAATGTACAAGGGTAGGACCACTTCTCTTTCTAGGTTAGTATATTCCTATTCTAAAGTTCAGATTTTCCAATTCCCATTTGTCTCCATGTTCATAATGTCACTAATATGCCTATTCCCGAGAGAAATTGAAATGATGCGATAAAAGATAGAATATGACAAAGACAAAACTATTAAATTTTGAGACACCAGTGTGGAATACCGATTTTGTGAGAATCCTACAATTCTCAGTATCTATATTGGCTACATGATGAAAGGTGATGTTACAGTATTAAAGTTTGGGCAGTTAATTGTTCTTTCGATCTCATGATGATCTGTTTAATCTCGCAAAAAACGAAAAACAAACAATGCTTTTATAACAGCAATAGAAATAACAAAATAAATTAGTTAACTACGTTTGTAGTTTCAATTAGTGTATGAAAGTTAATTTTTTTGGTTGTAAAAAGTTATAAATGATGACGTTTCTTGTTTGCCTCAAGATAAAAGATCTTTATGAAATAGAAAGGGACAATTTATTACTAGTTCATCGGATGAACCTTGTTCTCCATCTTTCTCCAGAAAATTCACAGCATCATTTTATCCACTCTAATTCCGAAATTTAAATTCTATTCACTCAAACACAAAGCAAGGACAAAAAAGCAATTTTTCAGGTATTAATGAAAATACGAGGAATTCTGTAGTAGTAGAACTGAGCCTTTGTCATAAATACGATTTTTTCATAAAGCGTCAGTTCTTCCAGATTACATAATAGAATCACAAAGCTCCCGAAAACAATGATGATATTGTGTCAAATATAATATAAAAGTGATGATTGATACAGAACAAGGATTTTGATTTAGAACCTAGCTTGAAACTGATTGTTTTCTGAAGGCCAAAACTAATTTGATACTCATCCTTCATGAGATTAATATTCGATTTCTATTTAAGCTCACACTAGCAGGAAATGTAGCTTATCATCATCATAATCATCATCATCTCGTGATTTTCTCCAGCTATACTTTCACCATGCTAAAACATGATTTAGGGTGCGATTAGGTATTACATAACGGATCAATATGTGGCAAGGTAAAAAGGGGAGTATTAAAGGAAAAGAGGAATCTTTTGTGATCCACGTATGAAGACAAATCAAAGGTAGTGCAAATAATAATAGTCATGATTATGATTCAAAGTGTTTTGAAGTAGTGGTTATAATATAATAGTAATAGTTTCCTGCGGTTTAGGTACTGTGTCGGTAGAAATATTACTATTATATTTATCAAAGTAGTAGTAGTTACTTTGTATGAGGTTAAAAGGCCCTCTGTATAATATTATTTGCTATTATTATTAATGTTATATCTATCAAAGAGATTCCACATGAAAGGACTCATGGATTTCCTCCTATTATTATTCCGATTATTATTACTCTAACAGAGTTCTCATTGTATGGGAGGACAGAGAGAATTTAATCAGTCCATTTTGATAGGTTTAGAAGTCAGTTCAGCCCCATTCGTTTTTAAGGCTATTGTAAGAACCACCAGAACACACTTTACACACTTACCATTTCGTAATCATCTATCTTGCTGATGGACCGTAAGTACAAATTCACTTTTACTTCCGTGGGTCCTGTGTGTCCAAAATTATTATCCATACATATCAGAGAACAACTTGGTCTTGTATTAATTATTACTTGAGCGTATATTATATGCATATCATGTCAAATAATTACACATTTTATCATTAGGGCACCTTTATTTCACTTTTGTATGAAAGCAACTCATTATCTAAAAAGCTCATTTCCAAATACCTTTGATGCTTTTCCTATAGTCTTTTAAAAGTTAATCTGGTGTTTAAAAAGATATTAATATTTTGTAACTAAAATTGAGTTCCATTTGTAGAGCAAATTGTAAAGGTATGATTGTAAGCATTGTAACAAGAGTTACTTGGAAGTCAGTAGTAGTTGAAAAAAGGATTAATCAAAATTACAACACACATGGAGATGAAGACAAAGGTGCCCATCAATAGCAGGAGTAATAATAAATGTAGTGAATCAGGTAGATTGAACATCTTGTACTTGGAAATACATAATTGTTTTCTTGTTTCTATACTTAATTAACTTGTAATCGGCTTAGAATAATTGCCTAATATGTTGCATTAGTTAGGCATTAATGATAATAATGATGCTTTTTGTACCCAAAAGGAACTAGTGCTTTCAACTCTAGTCTAATGCCCAATCTATTTCTTAGCTTTTTAGTGTTAGTTTAGTGTTAAATGGATTTGTACGTTTTGCCTAGAATATATATACGTTTGTTTATATAATTTACCAGGGATCTTTATTTAGTATGTAAGCAAAATATCACTATGTAGCGGGTAATGGGGGTTAGTTTGTATGAGGTCACTACTCTAGCTAGAATGACAGGAAGAGACTAACTTCTAAATTATGCAGCTTATTAGATTAACTGCCTGTTTTCAACTACAAAGCCAGCAAATCCTTTTTTGGTTGTTAGCTTTAGTTTAGTATGGTATAAAATATACCTAGATTTGCTAAGCTTTAGTTTTCCTCATTTAGCTATACATGTATTTTGTTTATAAAAGTAGTAAACTATAGGCGAAGATAATGTACACTAATGCTAG
The DNA here is from genome assembly GCA_034698605.1 of Isotoma decorata. Taxonomy (NCBI): domain Eukaryota; kingdom Metazoa; phylum Arthropoda; class Collembola; order Entomobryomorpha; family Isotomidae; genus Isotoma; species Isotoma decorata. Next base: position 42,386 of record JAQGBU010000015.1, read on the forward strand.
TTAGTAGCGTTTTCTAAAGCTTATTCATGACATGACATTACCCATGGAACATAAAAGTTTCCTTGTTTTTGAACTATTAATACAAAGTTGATGCAGAAATAAAATGTAAGTTCCATTCCCAAACTCGTCTTACTTATAGTCACTTCGTGGACTGATACGCTTCCAGTCCCTCATCAAATGGATTAACGTTAAAGACTATGCTAATTTAATTTAATAATGTGAAAAGGAGTGTAATCTCTTCTAAAACGCTTCATTTAGCGACCAGCTACAAACAAACACCTAAGAAAGTAAGGAAATTTAATAATCGTGACAAAACCTAAGATTAATTTAGATCAAACTTGAATCTAGCCAATGAAGAACAGTAAGAATAAATACATGGACTATTTGAGCATCTCAATTAACTTTGAGGCAGTAGTAATAACTTAAGTTAAAATTAATTTTGAAAATCATTGGAGAAGGACGCTGAATACGAGGTTGAATAAAGTAGCATAATATAATAAATTTGTATACCGATTTAAAACTAAGCTGCAATTCGTATAAACCAAATGGTAAAAATGTCAATGGTTTTGCAAATATTTAAAAGATTTAAATTGTATGAAATAAAAAACAAAACTATTTATCAGTATATAAGGTCTAACAGATTGATATTAGCTTTAAAAATGACATCAAAATGGAGGTTCTATCATAAGCGAGTTTAGGGGCTAGTGCTGCATTTTGTTCTCTCTTTAAACGAGCAATCCAAAGACTAAGGTTTTAGGGGAATTAGACAAATATTGTAGCCAAATTAGATTGATGTAGAGCGCATGTAAAATATTTTTTTCTGACATTATTAAAATTTATGATAATTAAATGAGCTACAGATGTCTATCTCTACGTCTGTTTTTTATTTGCAACTAATAATATATTAGGTTTTAGCAATACACTGCGCATTCCCACGAGTCATCATGACTATGACCTTTGACTGACAAACTGCATTCAACGCAACTAATCATACATTATAATCTTAGTGATAGTAAAATATTTCAGCTGAACTAAAGCTATATTGTAACTCTCTCAAAATGTCATTTTAAAATATTTCTAAAATAAAAATAAATTTTAATCATTATCAAAAAGACTATTTGATGCGTAACTGGAACGAAACGGAACGGAACCGTAAATGGCATTTGAAACTCAATTATTTTTAAGGGATAATTTTACTCAAATTGGCTTTAAATGCATTGCATGTCCGTATGAATTAGTTTAATTTAGAATCATGCCAAAAACAATAATCGCTGCAGTATATGACAAAGTCAGTTAGCAGAGTCGGGTAAGTTATGTCCATCATATTCGTTGTGGTTAAAAGGTCAACTGTCGCACCATGTCCTGTCCATCAAGTCTTGGTTGTAAGTTGTAACAAGGCCCCACCAGAGCAACACAGATCTTTTGGAAAAAGTTCCCGGTAGTTGAAGTAGAGCTTTTCAGCATTCTAGAAAACGTATTAAATGTCAAATACAAAAATAATGGATGTTAAGAACAACTCCAGAATGCCTGTGTACTCTTTTTTCTGTACCTTCATAAACCCATAACTTCCAAGAAATGATAATAATTTATAACAAATGATAGTTGTATGTGGCAAGTTCCTCTAGATTTTAACGAACAGTAGCTGAAGCAAAGGTTCTGACTTTGTACCATAAGTTGCTCAAGGCTTGTGCTTTCACCCATCATGTCCGTCCCATCCACAAGTCAAACTTCGCATTTGCAACTTTCCCCCTTAACTTTTTCCACCTGCTTGTCTTCCAACCTTTTGTTCTTTACCATTTCTCTGTACCCAATATTTTTTCCACATTGTTATATTTAACAATTTTTTATACTCAACAATCATTCGTAACTTTTTTCTTACAATAACTGCTTACAGTGTGATTTTTGATACAAACTAAACAAATTTTCACCTGATTCGAATGCCAAGCCTAAAGTGAAACATAGGAGGGGAAATGCAATAACATTAAACCAATCTCCATTGGCCAATTTAAGAATTTGTTTAGTCTACAACTGCAGATACCTCATCAAAGAACTTAAGTAAGCTCTTAGCCTATGAAAAAGTAAAAAATTACTACCCCATGTAGTTCATCTTCAGTGTCTTTGTCTATCTAGAAAGAAGCTGAATTATTAAAGCACACATTAACCTTAAATTGTATCTCTCTTGTTGGATCCTACTTCTTTTCGAGAGTATAGTAACAATTTTTAGCTCGTAAGTTTTACAGAGAGACCAAGACGGAACAATATTGTCTAAGTACACGAGACTTATGAGATATACAAGTTAAGCTGGACAAGTTTAGTATAGAATTTGGTACAGGTTTTTTTTGCTGTGAGATCAAGGTATATTATATTACAGACCTACTTGCCTTCTTCTCAAAGTACTGTGTAGTAGATAGAATATGTGTGTCACGTATTCCGTACCTTAGTCTTGTGTATTTTATCAATTACCTCTTCCTTCCAATTGAATTATTAGCATCAACTCAACTGCTTTTAGTCTGTGACGTGCAAAAGAAATGACAGGGTGCTTTCACTCACTCACAGACAAAATTTCTCCGTCTTACAAACTTCCAATCCTTCTTGGTCTGTTTATACTGGTGATCATCTTGTCACATCTGCACGTACTATATTCTCATACTATTTCATTTTTGACTGCCTCCCCTGTCTCAAAATACCCTCCTGAACCTTTTGTGCTCTTAACTATCTTTACATTTATTTATTCCTATCACTATCACCATTAAATTCCTCTACTTTCTCCTGTATCTAGTCAAAGTGTACCTAATTTGGCTCTGAGATACCTTTTCTATTGAGTTTGTACTTGCTCTTTACGAGTTTAAAAAGTCCGATGTTTCTTTATCTCTGTGCATTATTTATTTACTAGTATGAAGACAGATTACGTGGGCAGTTGGATAGATACAAAGTTAACATCCCAAGTGACCTGTCCACTCACTCCACATGGTCTATGTTAAAAAACAAGGCACACTTTGCAATGTTTCTTGTAGAGATACTCTCTTCCCTTTCTTTTCAGTAGAAAATGCTTAGCTAGTACTAATAAATAAAGTATTTCTCCATTCTTGAAGACGAGATGGACTGAAGAGAGTCCTTTTTACGCTCTATGGGGATTATTCATTAGAGAAACAAGAGAAGAATAGCAAATGTGATGGATGGGGATGAAACATGTAGCTATCTTATTTTATATATACTTTTAGTAGTTCTAGAGTTCATCCCATTTGACCTAATCTTGAATGATTATATTTTCTATCTCACTCCGCCATCCCTTGTTTGCCTTGGGTAGGGACGGGACAAAACCCTAGATGAGATGTTATTTCACTCCTCACTGGGTGCATTTCCTAATTTGCATTTCTATGTACTGCTTTCTCAGTGCGAATTCAAACTCTGCTTGATTGTCAACGAGTAAATGGCTCTCTCGAAATAAGCATCATTCTTGATAATAATAATAATGGTTCTGCTTCTAGAAAGCAATTGTACTGACTCAGTTTTCCTGTTCCTTTTCTTCCTACGTGGTTTTCCAGTTTAGATTAAAACATGATGTTCTGAAACTGATGTAATGTTTTTACAAAAATTAGAAAGTTTGGTAAAAACCAGTTCTATTTTTTAGTAAATAAAGTTCAAAATTTTAGTTTGTTATAGATTACAAAGAAAGGGACACAGAACTGCTAAAAATTTGAAAAAAGTGTAGTTGGAAAGGTCTGGCATATGCAACAGTGGGCGATTTAATAGAATAGGCGAATAACTCTTGAAATAAAAATTATGTAATTTTGGACTCGGTAAAAGGATCTAACGTTGCTTTGTTGCTTTATTGCAATTCACTCTCATTTGAAAATATTCATTATTTTTTAAAATAACAAGCTGTAATATTCTCTGAGTAAATTTGCTAAAATCCACTAAGAAGTCTTCCTTCGGTGAGCTTTTGCTCCCGAAAAACTTGAATTTCTTACTTGTAATAGACATATTCATTTTTTTAATATTTCTAAAGCATTTACAGTAGGATATATAATCTGCCTTTGCTCATTATTTTTCCCAACAATGAAAATAAATCTCATATGCATTGAGCTTTATATTACTTTTTGAAATAAACTTTCATATCCTGTTTTCATCAAATTTACTACTCGTTTTCATCTCTACCCTTTATTGGCCTTTGTACCGCAAAAAATAATAAAAATATCTACGTAGTAATACGTTGTTTCTTGGTAGTAATAACGATAGAGTAAATGCGTGCCATGAAAAGGATTCAATGCTTTAGAAATAGTAAGGTATTATCGTTATGAGATTTCTTGCTCTCTTCTAATCCTCTCTCTTTCTATTATTTACTTCGTATAAGAATAGGAGATTTTCATCCGAAAAATATTTTTACCCTCATTATTCCATTTAACAACGTATTTTCCAAACGGTTAAGCTCCTTAGAACGTAAAAACAAAATCCTTGATATTTACTCGAATGAAATTTCAAGATTTTTCTATTTACCTTCCAAGACGGAACAAAATTTTTGAATTATATTAAGAGGAGGAAAGATATATACCAAATCCTTTTATTTAGTCACCGCATAGAAAAGGAAGTTCATGGATTCGCATTTTGGTTTCATTTTTATTCTACTCAATTCAAGTGTGTTTCTCGTTATTGCTAAATTATTCTTCAGATAGCATGATTTTCTCTCTTTGCTTTGCTTACATGGAAAGAAAAATTTTAACATATTTTTTTCCGCAGTAATACTACATTGTAGGGAAAGAAGTGGGCGTGAAACTTAACCCGTACTAATGGCGGCACTACTTTATAATAATGCATACATCTTAAAGTACAACTAATGACCTCGGACCCAAAAACTAGCTTACTACCGTTGCGTAAAGTTTCTACAAGAAATAAACCTATCACATTACTACACATCATCAAAGGAAACTTTTCTCAGCCAAGCTGAAACTTTCAAAAAAAACTTTCCCTATTAAATACTAAAAACAAGGATTTTCTCAGCATTAAAATAATCTCAAGGGTAAAGCTTACGTAGTAGATTTCAGTCTCACAACTTTTGTTATTACTTGCTCATTTCTTACTAACATTGAATAAAGAGAGGATTCTACCGCAGATATCATAAAATGATAATGGTTTTTTGATATTATTTTTTCTTTAAAGTATCCGAATACTCTTAGAATTATTGAATGTTTTTCAAGCCTTCGTTAAAGGACTGATTTTTACATAGAGTGAAATTGTTATAGGTGGTTGGCAACGTTTCCTTTCATCTCCAATCTCTTCTCAAACAATTTAGAAATCAAAGTTCAAAGTACAAGATTTTCTCAATTTGAAAGAAAATTTTGAGAAACTGACTAACTAATCGTGACGATGAGGAAGATTCACAACTTCCTAGTTCATATGCTTGCTCTTTCATAAGATTCACTTTGATGTAAATTCACCACAACTCTTTTCAATACTTTCTTTAGCATTTCCTTTCCATGTGGCAAACAAAAAACGGGTTCTCTATTAATCTCGCCTTTTCTAAAGAATACGAAAGGAGGGATGTAGAAAAAAGAGAAAAGCCTTCTTTTACATACTGAAGTTATACTTATAACGGCACACATTTGAATACCATATTTTTAGCTATTTGACTCGCCTTCGATGACAGTCAAGGCTCAAAAGCGTTTTTGAACTATACTTTTGACATTGTGCTAAAAATGAACTTTCCCTTTTTTCTCTAATATGTAAAGGTTTCTCCTATTTAAACTTTCATCCTGGTCATTTTATGAGGCACAAAATAATTTGGTATAAAGTCATAATACTCCCTTCTTTCATCCCTGTAAGAAATCATACTATCACAAGACTATATCATCAATAATGCAAGCTTACTTTGGTGTAGTAAAACTACTGTACTGTATACACCTATTACATCACTTAAGAAAACAACCTTGCTAAGCTTATCTATAAGCTGGCTTCAATTTCCAAACTGAAAAACAACATCTCTTCATGCCTTTTGCAGTGAATAAAAACACACTTATTACATTAAGATGCTTTTTTAAGTCGAATCCTGTCTGTGATTCTGTTTTGCATTTTATGTAAGTAAAAAATAAAGTTAAGCTCAAACTAGAGACAGAAAGGCACTCAACGTCTTTCTACAACTAATTTCATTATAAAGCCTAGAAACAGAGGGTGGAGAGTTGTACTTTGTATTGTCTCAGTGCTTTCTTCCAAGAATTTTTTATCCCTTTCTGTTTATTCACGGCTCTTAGTGTACATAACCATCAGTTGGAGAAATTTCTTAGAGCTTTTGAGTTTAATTTGCTTAAGTGAAGTTTAACTTGGTTTCCTAGTCACTTTGTGTACCTGCTCTTAAAGTGAATATGACATGAACGAAAAACATGAAACGACGTGACATGGAATAACTTATTGCAAAATTTTCAACAAGTACGCCTCTTTCTCTTATCATCTTCATTTCTCTGTGGTTTCATAGGTTACATGTTACCAGAGCATTAAAGTAAAAAGATTTCCTATTTTTATCCTCCTAACTTGGAACAATTTTCTAGTGTTTTTTATGATATATCTTGAACACTTAATCCGAAAATGCTCAAAGCTTGTTGGGAAAAAATTAGAGGAAACTCTTGGACGGATTTTCAAACAATTCCCTGAAAGTTCTCTTCCTAATCCTCCAACATGCCATACAATACGATTAGTCCCTGAATGCCCGTTTTTTAAACAAGGTATTTGCCTCCAGTCCCCCTTTTTCTTTCTCTTATCTACATGAAAAATAATGCCATTTTATGAAAGCATAACCATCACAAGATAATGGAGAAAAAGAGACTCATTTTTAGGTCTGAGACGTTATTACAATGCAAAAGGTTGTGTTTCCCTCAACTCCAAGACGAAACATAAACATTATTATCACTATATTAATAATTATTATCACTTAAATTATTTTAACAAGCATCAGCGGTATATCGTTTAATTTTATTAGATTTGTCTGTCCCTGAAATCTGGCATGTTACTTGCTTTAGTTATGCATGTATTATGTATAAGATGGTTTAGAGACTTCTAGACGAACAAATGTAAATGCAAATTTATCGAATAAACCGTTAAAAGTTAAAAGGAATTTACCTAACCAAATGTTTGCAGCTCATAGTCGCCTAATCTAAATGTGGATCGTTTCTGAACTAAAAGTCATGTTCGGAAAGTATGCATAATAGGTTTTTTACTAGGACAGCAGATACAAAACTTAAACTTGTACATTAATGCGTATCCTTCAGTTTTGTATGATAACAATTCATTCGCAGATTTAAAATTCAGCTTAGAATTCCTGATACTATTTTTCAGCATTTATGACTAGATGTTCTAATGGATACAAGTTTTTAACTTTCTTTCTTTGCTTGAATGTAGATTCAATACTGAACCCCTACATAAAATAGCTTGAATGGCACTTTTTCTATTAACTAACTATTTATAAATGCGGCACGTAGCGTCGGTAGACTAGATAGAGTATCCTACGTCTACAAAAATATGAGATGTTAGATAGCATTAGAAAAATGTAATATGCAGCCTTATCTCCAGAAATAGTTTGAAGGCCATGACAAATGGAACAGATTGGATCTATCTGTCGGTATGAATAACTAATGGAATGGTTTGTGACTGTACATGCAGGATTGTGAGAGACTTTGCGGTGATAAAGGGCAAGCCCCATGTGGTGCTAGATGAGTAATTGGGACGAAAGGTGAAAGCACAAACTAACAACGCGATAAGGTGATGCCTACCAAGAATTTTCCTCTAGGCACTTATTCAATATGTAAAGAACAAGCTCTTTGTACTTTACAGAAATAACTCAAACCTTTTCCCTACTATTCGTTCTCAGAATAATACTATCACCAGACTAAAGCAAATACTCAGCATCATCTCTCCCGTCCCATACATCTTAAGTAATTTATGAGATCTGCATTGGTAATGATTGTCCCAAAACTGAAAACAACGAGGACAAATGCAAAGTAACCTAAAATAAATCTAGAGTACTATACACCTAAATATTTTCATTCACTTAAGTCAGTTTACCCACCGTAGGAAAATATCACTCCCCTAATTCCAAAAGAAGTACACGTCTAAGTTCGTAGTTTATACCAAAATTAAATGATAAAATGTAGGTACTTAATTTACCTCTAGCGTTTCAGTTTCTTCTCATGTGTCACTTCATCCCAAAAGAGAATTTCTCTTTTAGTGAAAGTCTCAAATTTTTTATGTATGAAAAAGTTTTATTAGCATTAACGTCAACCGTAATAAGTCGAATCCAGTCGCAAAGAGTTTTTTGACACGTCAAGTAAGAAATTGTTAAAAGTCTGTAAAAGCCCTGGTCCATGGTATAATAGCAAAGAGATGAAGATATCAAATGAGATATGAAAAATCAACACTATGTAAAACTACAAAAGGGATAAAAAGCTACTTCAGTTTCGGGGTTGAATACAAAGAAAAAATAACATAAAAAGGAACTCGAACTAACTAATGAAACTGCGTATCAAAAACTACGGGTGAAAGTACTTGAACAGAAGTCAAACTGGTGATGAAAATAATAAAAAGTTCTGTGTTCTGTCGGAAATATTTTTTCCTGGAAGCAAGCATTATGTCCTAACTATAATAATATATGAAATAGATGTAAAAAGAGTTAGTATTTTCATTACATTTAATAAGATTTCATAAGATGTAACATAATGCCTATTGCGCGTTAGAAAAAAAGGTACCTATTGTAAAAAGAGAAAGTTGACGGATTTCGTTATTTGACTCTTCATTACATAAAGGAATACAAGTAAATTTATTCTATAAAAACGGCAGTTTGCATTTTCAACTAATAATAAGTAAAAAGAGACGGGCGGCCGACTACAGACGAAACGGACGTAACTTGATTAACTAAAGCAGCCTCATAAAATTCATCAAAACATGTAAAAACTAACAATATGGTAATACGAGTGAAAAAATAATTATGCATATAAAAGTTGCGTCTACTTGTAAAGGGACTAGAGGTTTGGTATATTCAATGCAATTATTAAATTTGAAAACTAAGAAATGCTCATATTTTTGCAAAAATATTTCAGTGAGCATGAAAAATAGAAAATATTATACGAAAATCATACGCATCGGAATACTAAATGAATGCGGTATTCATTATCTAAGATATTAATTGAAATGATAAAAAATTAAAATACTCTCGTCAGTAATAGCAATTAATTTTTGTTAATAGTAAAAAAGGAATATTTGTAAAATATTAATAAAATGTTGGTGATAAAATCATTTAAAATTGCGAGAAAAGTTGCAAAGAAGGCAATATGATAATCACGATGATGATGATGGGGATTTGCAAAGATCTATCATAATCATCCTGTATCATTTACTAAAAAATAAAATTGGTGATGCAACAAGGGTATCAATTCAATGTGATGGTTTGGTGGGGTTTATGGCCCACTTACCATTTTCACGTCATCAATAGTGGCTATGCTCCTCACATACAAGTTGACACTAACGATTGTTGGCCCTGCTCACAAAATCCGACATTTATCATTTAATACTTTCTATATTATCCAAAAGTCATCTTATTAACTAGATTACACACTAACGATAGTAACAAATTTAACCGGCACTTAACAACTAACTGTATAAGGTTAATATTTTTACTGTGTTATTTTATTATTATTATTTTTAAAAAGGCAAAGTGAATTAAAAGTATGAATTCGATCAGTTGAGTATGAATGATATAGAGCAGAAGAGGATTTCAAAATCTATTAGGTAAACAGACAGTAACAAGAGCTGGTATCTTTGATAGAAAGCGCTTGGTCGAGAAAGTTTTCTGGTTAAGCTCATAATCCTAGCAAGAAAACCACAGTTTTGATCTCCCTTGTTTTATACCTGGTTGCACAGAATAAAACGTTAGTATTTATTATTGTAACAGAAACTAGTTCGAAGGAGGCTGAATGTATATAAATTATATTCATATTGTACAAATTTTAAAATTTCACCACTACTACTCGGCTCAAAACCTTTGTGGCTAAGAAAAGTGGTGAGTTGAGATTCAAAGATGGTAAACCATTACAATCGTAATACCCGAGAGAATGAAAGAGATTCGAAATTACCAACTTTGCGTACATTTTTCACGATTATGGCTTCATTGACTTTGGCTTGGCTTGGTATGGCGTTGCATGGCATGTGTAACAGTAGAATACATTGGATGAGTTTTTGGCATGGAACACTTTTTCTAACTTGAAACTCATTCTAACTCCTCTTACATAAAACAACTCAATCATTTTTCACTTTTCTTTCTGAGCAACTTGAAATTGATTTGAAGTGAAGCTAACTGTAAGAGGAAGGAAAGACTTACACCAGTCACAAGGCAACGTGGTAGAAACCAAAATTCAGAGAGTTTCATCAAAGTCTTATATTTACCGTGGACCAAGTATATACTACTTTACTTTCCAATCATATTATTACTACCCAACGAACCAACTAGCAATCATCACCCACCACCACGAACCAACCCCATCATATCGCACCACATAACCACATGGTGATGTAGAATTCCTAGAACAGATGAAACAGGTCATGTAGTAGTAGTTACTTTTTGATAAGAAGAAAAATAAACCAGAAAAGTTCGTGTTCTCCAAGAAGTGCAAAACTTTTTTTCGTAGATGTTACTATTATCAAGATAGTTTGAGATGCTAGTTCCTGAACTGAACACCCATACTCTACTACTGCTTTCCTCAACCAATTAATAGTTGAAATGAAAATTTGTCTGGCATCTGACACCTAATCGATACAGGATGAATCTAAATCGACGTCGTTGAACAGGACCAAGTAAGACCAGTAAGACGATCTACATTACTTGTATCCGCTTTTGCTGTCTTACTTTACCTCTTTTATTCTCCTTTTTTCATACTTTCTACCTTTACTTATTCTACTGTGCTTATTTTGGATTAAAGAAGCTTTCCCTTACCCTTAAATCCTTTCCTTCCTTCAGAATAGATAGAAAAAAATGAAAGACTGAGATTTTTAAGGTTTCCACCACTAAACAATATCAATCCATCTACTATTCACTGATAGTAAGTTATGAAGATGGCTTTTACGTTTAGTAGGATTCAGTACGAAGATCCCATAAAATTCTTTGTATGCTGAGCAAGCAAAATCTCTTTTGAAAATCTTTAGGTAACAACGTTACATACATCTCTGAGTCTCGGTAGACTCCTTGAGCCCTTTCCTGTCCTCATTATTTTATCATCTAAAAAGATGAATTGATTCCTCCATTGCGGTAACTTGTGACATTACAATCCATAAACTTTTTTTGGATACGTTAGAGGTAGAACTGACAGCTTTACTTCTCTCTTTCTATCCTAACGAGTGTTTTTATGTTTAAAATACTTATTCTATACTATTTCTAAAACACATTGTGATTTTTAAATTGAATTCATTTTATTGCTCAATATTTCAAAAAATTTGTTAAACGTATCCAAGCCATCATGTTTGCGTTACAAACTTTTAAATCAACATGATTTTGAAGTCAAGCCCATTTCCTTTGACGATTAACAAAAACTTGACTTTTAGTTCTTTTGCACCTTAATTGAGTCACGACTACTTGAATTTACGATTAAAACATGGCGATGGTTTTCGTTCGTGAAATAAGGTTCTGGATTTAAGTTAAGAAATAGGGTTAAATTCTCATAATACCAAAAAGCCCCCTGTTACAAAATGGAATAGATGGTACATGTTTCATCAGAGGTAACGTAGATCTAAAAGTCATCCAACACTTTCGTCCTTACTTTCCCATCCTACTCTTCTCTTATTAAGAGTTCGTAAATGTATAAAAACACTTTACTAACTCCGAAGCGATTAGCACCGAGCTTTGGAAGATATACAGAACTTTCTGCGTTGTTGTTTACTACAGTTCAATCCCACACACACCGATAATGAATTGCTTCCGACGAGGGCCAAATAGCATTAAATTTAAGTAAGCTGTAAATTATGGCTGTTGTGTGTAGAGTAAAACGAAAAAGCACTAGAAACGACGCAATGCATCCAATTCAGATTTATATATTTATGCCCTATTTCTAAGGGCTCCTCCCATTCACCTTTTACTATCCCTTCTGATCTGCTAAAAGCTCAACGCAGAAACTACCTCCGAAATTTAGAGTTCCTCCTCAGTTCTAAAAATGAACAACCATCTTTTATGGAACAACTATGCAACAATAGAATGGCGTTTAAATGTATGTGATTTTGTTGCTTAAAGATAGAAGACTTTCTTTTACTAAAAGTTAAAAGTTAGCAAACACGTCTGGATGGACTGTGGTATATCCACTTGGAGCTTAATCTATGATAGCTCCCATTTCAAAACTAATGAATCTCAAGTTTTCTGATGCAAAAAATACTTGAAATATTTTTTTAAATCTGTATTTTCTCTTCTAACCATTATGAAATATATGTAATAACAAAGACTCAATTCTTCATGCTTTTTCATAATTTCAGGATGAGCGGTATATGGAGAAGATTTTTCGAATGAAAGAATATAATGGTTCATCCTTATCGTTTTACTTTGAATGTGGGCTTAACTTTATGGACCATGTATTCCAGTGTTTAGTATATTTTTTGCAAAAGGGGTACAACTGAGGGTTATAAATAAGCTGCGGACACTTTTATATGTACGAAGTCCTAAAAAAATTTGGCTATTTTACAAAATTCTTGGCCGTGTAGGACGGGTGGAAGGACGGAAATCTATGCTCCAGTGTTGTTTGCTTCTAGTGAAAGGGTCAAGTGTATCGTCCTTGTTGATCAAACTCATAATTACGGCGAATTCGCAATCTTACGTCGCCCCATACGTCGGGGGCATAAAAGTAGTTATTATCGCGTAGCAATTTATACTTTATTAGAACTACAATCTGCCCCCAAAGGACGGAGTGTACAGAAAAAAACTGGATGACAGTTTAGTCACATTATCACCATGAAAATATTCCAAGGGACAGGTTTTAATTTCATACGATATAAACACCCTTAAAAGTGTTGGTTAATCTGGGGCTGGGAAAACTCCCACAGTATGGGATTATGATTATGGATCTCCCATAATATGCAAATTGTCGTAGTTAGTATTGACTCAATACTTTCCACAGGGTTAAGGCTTTTTCGAAATTTGTTTTCCATTATGGCGTGAAGGTTATGTTATGGTCGTAAATGGGCCAAAAGGCCACATTCCTTTGTACACACGCACACGGGTTTTCCTGCCCCACTTTCGTATTTTAATTTTAATCTGACATCTACTGTATGCATACAATGTGGTATTTACATTAAAAGAGGAATCACACAAAGGTATGCAAAATAGATTAAATCGGCTAATTAATATGATGAAATAGCAAGTAAAACTTGAAAACATAAATTAATAAACCGGTATACCTAAGTATTGAAACAAGTAACCATTGTCTTTCGGAGCGTTTTACTTTATTTCATATTATTCAAATTTTTGCTATTGATATGAAGGTTTTGGTGATCCTTCATGTCAAGTCTATGTTTTAAAACCCGCATTTTCAAGAGGGGTATTTAAAAAGGTGCGTTGGAAGTGCCAGGGATTCTTGATCCTTATTTATAGTGTTTTGTCCAATGAAGTATAGAACTCATCATTGAAAACAGGTAAAAAAAAGTTAATCCTGTAAAAAATTAGCAGTTGTAATGCAAAAGCTGTATCGGGTGAAGCCCAAGGGATGTGGCGGATTTGCCCGGTTTACGAACTTAACCTTCCTTTTCACCTTAGTACCCCATATACAAAAACAAATAACTAAACTTGTAGTTTTTACTAAAATTCCCAACTACCCCCAGATTTTCAGGTTTTCGTAGGGTTTTCCATCCAAGCCTCATGCGTTATTGAAGTCTGCGGTAGTAGCAGTCAACACCACTAAATTTTTATTTTTGATTGTTAAATTCCAAAATGGGATGTTTACCAATAAAACAATAAGTTTGAGACTGGCAGTTTTTGAAAATCTGATTTTCAACACTTAAAACTAGTAAAAAAATGGAATAGAGATTTTTAATGAAAGTAATCTCCCTATATTATCTATTATATTGTCATTTATTTAAAACCATAAAGACAAGGAGAGAACTTTCGCCTAAATACAATAAAAAACAATATTTTTAAGAGCAGATAAAGGCTGTCAAATAAAAAGTAAATGCAATAATAGGAGAATCCTGAGAATTGTTATTAAAATGAACGATGCTCTTTCCTGTGTCTGTATCGTACCATTTGTATTATGGATTCTTTTTTAGTGTATTGTGTATTTATGAGAGAGCTTATTTAGAGAAAGACAGCAGCAATCTTTGTCATTAGATACAGGATATGGCATTAATATCAGTTTATGTAATAGCTGGCACTCCATTATAGTCAAATATCTCCAATGCCTGTGGCAGGCGAATTCGTCAATCCTAAAAAAAAACTTTTATAGATAATTTTGAAAAAGTTTACCATTGAGAGCAGAGCAGCAGAGTAGCAAAAAAATGAGTGATGTAATGATTATGAGCAGCAATACTTATTATTTCTAAGAAAGAGCGATTTCTTTCATTTTAGAAGCCTTCTAAGGTTCTACCTTTTATGTTTATACCCCTACATAGATTTCATTGTAATAATAATAAAAGATTGAACTTAAGTATTAAGATGAATAAAGTATTTATAACTAGAAAGTTCTGCCACGAGGTTGCAATGTGGGAAAGATTTTCCAAGTAAAGGATTCTCTTGGTAAATAAGTTGAGTGAGATTTAATTAGAATTCGTGATTAAAAATAGTTGGGGGAAAGAAATAAGTGAAAAGTAGGGCTTAATTAAGATGTAATCGAAAAAAAGAAGCCTCACATTCACATGTGTACTCAGCATTTCTTCTATCACCCTTAACAGTCACTAATCAACAACGAACAAAAACACCAATTCTTTATTAGTACTGATTGAAAATAAAGTTCGAGAAATACTTGATGAAAGTGAACGTGATAATAGCTCTTACTATATCATTACGAGCTTTTATTTCTTTATTACTCTTTTATTATTACATTTTTGCTCCTTAGTAGACATGAAGAGAAAGCTCATTAAACAAGCTATTTGTATTGGACTGGATTGAAAAGATAAGTCTCTTGATTATCTGTTGCTGTAAATCATTATGTATTATCTAAATAGTTGTTGATCTTAAGCTCTAAATTGTAATTATAATATTAAGACGTAAATAACACAACAGTTTATACTAGATGTTTAATGAAGTTTTTATATTGAAAGTTAAACTGGTATGAAAAATGAAATGCCATTAAACATCCACTTATCCAGTTTGTCTCGATTCTATCTATCTCTTGATGCCTTATTTTGTTATTCTCCTTTTCTAATCCACCAATAACTATTCCCAGGAGTTTGAATATTCAAATAAGACACTTTTCATTCAAGTTTCACAAGGGATTTTTGTTTTGTTAGTTACAAAGGTACCTACTTTAAGATCTGCTTTCATAACATGTACTACAGTTGTTACTTTTCCTCCTTGGGGTAAAAAAAGTGTTTGACTTGTCTTTCAGAACTCTTCTCGAACTCTCGTGATCCTTAATCATGGAGAAATATAAAGGAATGTACTTTCTTGTCTTATTCATACTAACAGACAGATTCCTTTTGTAAAAGAGTTTAGTTTGTGAATTTCTACTTGAAAGATAATACCAGTAAACTTCTTGTTTCCTTTTGACGCGTCTCACAGCTACAGCCCATTTCACTATATAAAATCCTTTACTAGTAGTTCTAATGGGTGCTAGTGCGTGTTGCCCCCGTGTTATTTTCTTCATTAATTAATTACGAAGTTTTGCAGGTCGTAGTAACTTTGAGCTGTAAAGATGAATCAGCGAATGCAAATTAATACCTGTCTCAAGACATATCAGCTTATTAAGAGAAAAAAGATCCCTCCTGTTACTTCACCTTCATTCACATTCAATCTCTTTTAGCCCTGAGGTAAAAGTATGCTTTTACTCTTGCTTTGTAATAAAAGCTAACGCAGATGCGTCTAATCTGTCCCAGGTTCCCCCTTCGCTTTCTGGCTTCCGAAATCTTTCGAGCCACAATAAAAATGAAACTGCATGATAATATTTCAAAGTAGAAATAGGATCGTATTTTATATAAGGAAGAAATTATTCGCACGTTCCTTTCTAGCCTTATGCCGGAATCCAGACGCAAAGGTGTTTTAAGGTATTTGAGTAAAAATATGTGTTTTTTGCAGATATATAGGGTATATATAACTGCTGTCAGTCATATCAATCTGTCCACGTATTATTATTAGTAAAGATAGATTACACGGTGTGATTTGTTCGAGGAGAAAAAGCGATTCTCTGTCACTCTCAACTTTCCCTACTTGGCAATATCTTACATCAAACTACTTTCACCTATCTATTTTCCCCATTTTTCTTACCCTTGAGGCAAAATTTTTTTACTCTCGTCCGTACGCAACCATTTCTTCCTATTGCCACTATGATTAATAGATTTTTCTGACTTGTGTGCTGACTCCTTATTTTTTCCTATTTTGATCGTTGGATTTTTTCCCTCATGTCATATGTACCTTTTACTAATGCACTCACTTAAGTGGTTTACTCTAGAAGATTTTTTATAAAATGTTCTTAATACTGAGATGCATTAGGTAGATTTAAACTGATCTCGTATTTTACTCCAAATGTGTTTTAACAACAGCTGGCCACTTTACGCTTTTAAGTATATATTATATAAATTCATACCTGTCAAACCCATTGAGAACAAAAGTTTCCTCAAATTATTTAGTTTTCATAACCAGGAGTAAACTTTAATTAGGTAGTGGAAAGTTCCTGACTACAAGTGCGGATGTAATCGCTCGTATATAAATTAAAATCAATGTCCTCTAGCTACACTTGATAAATGCTAAGAGTTGATAATAAGGGGAAAACGATAGACACTGATATTTCATTAATTAAAGTTTCCGTTATTCTAATGGGCCTTTCAGATTTTCAATTTGTATACTTCATACCCATATGGTAACAAAGTTAGAAAATATTTATTAACCCTAAGCAAACATAATGACAAGTATGTGATGAAACTAACAAGTTTCTAATTTCTGTCACTCGCAGTCTTACATTATAATAGTATATGAAAGTACATGAAACTATTTTTGCTTGGTTGCACTCTTCTCATTACATCAAATAAAATTTACTAGTTTCATTATTTACTTTAAATGTTTTTAATGGAAATTTTGCCTTCTTTCCATCTATTTCTAGAACTTTATCATATTCCTCAATACCCGTTCGTGTAGGGTAGATTACAACATTTAAACGTCATGTTAAAATCCTATCATTACTTGTGCAGTATATGACAGCCACACAGGCCTAATGCTACCTGGGACGCTGAAACCAAAAACATTTTTATAATTCAATATGACTCACACAAATAGAAATCTCTGTGGGAAACATGGTTTTCTTATACCAGGAATTCTATACATTAGAAAACTTATGTAATTATTACATTATTCGTCCATTGCCAAGTTGTTTCTATCTAACGTTGAAATGTAATAAATGGACCTAACTAGGGGAAAAATCAGTCCTGACTTTGAATTTAATTTTCCCTTACTTTGTACAACGTTAGAAGTATAATTCTAATGGTTTTAAAAATAAGGAGAAGAATTTGAGGTGACTCTCAATAAGCGTTATTTTTTATAGAAAATTGATTTGAGCATTTGTACATGAATCCAAATAAAACTACTTGATCTTTCAACATCATTTCCATTTTTTTAGTTTACAAATTTGGTATACATTTTTTTCCGTGTACAAAACCCTCAACATTCCACTCTGAAAACATTAAAATTCCTTCTCACGTACGAAAGAATTCTTATTGTAAATGAAATAGCAATTTGTACGTCAGTCAGGAACAGAATAGATTAAAATTATCGATTTCTTTCCTACCATTCTTTAATTACTCCTCTGATCTGTTTCATTTTGATGAGAATGCTCACGGATCTAAAATACATACAAGACTAGATATATTATAGTTCTTTGTTTGAATTAAAATGATGATGGACTGTTTAAGTTATGGTTTGAATAGAACTCTGGAAGTTGAAGTTGTTAGTGAAAGTGTAAGCAAGTTGGTAGTGGTGACGTGAGGATAAGGAACTAAAAGTAAGTAAATGTTTGCACTGCATAATTAATTCAGTTTTCTCCTATGCAGCAGTTTTAACTCCTAAGTTTTTCCATTCTATAGAATTGCATGCCCGTCACTCTTCTGTTTTACTTTTCCCATTCAATGCAAATCAATTTCACCTGCTTTCTCCAATCTCATTATTTATTTTAAAAGAAGGCTTGATAAACTTCTGATAATCAATCAAGAAACTATGAATACCCTTGGAAGTTGAAAGTGGAGCAGGAGAGGAGATTGAATGAGAGAAGAAAAAACTAACCACTCACAACTTTCAAGAAAGTCTGAGAAAGTTTTCTTTTCTCATTTGCTTCTGGACAAAGACGAAGTTCTTTTTTTAGCTTGACACTTTAAGCTACAACTTTTTTCAAGTATGATCCTTACTTACTTTTTGACATATTGTATTATACCTAAAGAACTACCAAGACATTAATAACATTGTACGCAGTGACATTTCTATTGAGAGGAAATGGAAATAGGATTAGATTACGTACTTACCCTTGATAGGATTTCATTTGAGCACGCATACTAAAGCTGAGCCTGTTGTATATTCATGGCAATTGGCAAAATTTCAAGATTTATAGGCATAGGCCAACTAATCTTCAATCTATATGGATAAAGGCTTAGATATTTCAAGTAATTCTAGTTCTTCTCGTGTACACAAAATAAGAGAGATTTTCCATTCTGCCCTTTCAAATTAATTTAAGTCTCTTATTTCCTCGCATGAACCTGTTTAACGTAGAATAAAATTCCTGCTCCTAAAATTTTGCTGGGGCTTTAAATGCTAGAAGAATATTTTTTATTTACCTTGACATAAAAAATATGACTTTAGTAATTACTTCATCCTTTGCAATGGGGAGGTTCAAATAATAAAAAATACACTAAATAATAGCACAGGACTATGAGTGAATGGAGGAAGAATTGTTGCTGAAATTTTCATAAGTATATCAAAACATCGAGGGAAGAAAAGAATTGACATCTCATCTATTGTTCTAAAAGTACTTTGTTCGATAGAGAAATCAAGGCCTTTTCTCTTTTAAATTGCGTAAAAGTTCAAATTGAAAGGGTAGTCAAGGGACTAATGAACAAGTCAGGTTGAGTGAGCTTCCTTTCTATGATGTTAAGAGCCTTTTCATAGTTGTCATAAAATAATGAGCTAAAAATTTTAATGTGAAGCTCTTGACTTGGTATTGGCCTCGTTCTAGATCGAAAAACATAAAGTGAAAGCTTAAAAGCTTACAGTCAGCGAAGTATCTAACTTAATTAGGTACGTTTTGTCTTCCTCCTGGCATAGAAAACGTAGCTTGTACCTATGTCTAATTGTTCTCTTAAAATAACCATGAAAATACCTCTATGTTTTCCAACACATGATGACGATCACAATAAACGAGCATCTAAGGAAAATTCTATAACAGTCCTTTATGGAAAACATGTTTCGCTTTTGAAAAGGGAAAAGCATTAAAATATTTTGAGCCCTTACCACCTCTGCTTTTCTCCCACCACCTCTGAAATCTTTGGATCTTCCTATCTTTTTAGTTAAGTTACATTTAAACTGTAGGTCGACAGATAGCTTGGTTTACAGAACTTTCTAGTTATTCGTTTTACACCTTGTTTAAATATTACATTGAATGCATAATAATATTAATATATTAATTGTAACATATTAATAACAATAATAATGCTTTGCTGTCAGAGACCATATTCTGCACATAACCCAAATCAAGTTCCGGCTAGAGACAGGTCAATTCAAACTGAGAATTTACCTAATTTAGAATTAAACCAGGACATCAGAGGAGCGCTATAAATTAGGTTAAATAGAGTGTCCAAACTCCAACATACTGACAGCATAGATAATCCTTTGGCTGTGTCTTACAAATCCTTCCTAGAAAAATTCCTTTTTCCTATACTTTTCAATCTAAGAGAGAGAAGGAAAGTAAGGGATGCGATTTGAAAACAGAATTTATTAGAAATACCTTACGGGACCACATTAATAGATACAAGTGAATTGTTTAAATATTGAAGAGGCTGGTTTTGGACTTCAGCGATGGTAGAGGTGATGGGGGTGGTGGCACACAGTAGTTGGAGAAATGAATGAAGGGTTTGAAATTTTCTAGTGCTTTCACCTACTTGCAGATTTGTTTTTTGTTCCTACTTTACTCAGGATGAATGAGTATCTGGATGAAAGACATCCTTTTGCTTCATGAATATATTTTCTATCTGGTGTAATTGATGCATCTACTTTAAAAGATGAGGTTCGTATAGACATATGTAAAATGGAAGATAATATTTACCCACACTATAGAGAGGATTGTGAATTTAGATAGGTGGTTTTGGTTGTAGTAGTTAGATGTCTAGGTAAAAAAGACAGTTAGATGGATGGATAGATAGCTAGAAATGAATGCAAAAAACTGAAAAACGCTGCACTGCGACATCACTCCTATCTATCTATCCATCTTTTCGTATCGAATGAAGAGTCCATCTTTTGATTCAATTCAACCATGAAATCTTCCTTCCTATGGAGTAATCCCCACATAAAGCGCCCTTCCAATAAGGTTTTTTTCTCTCTCTTGACTTCAAATTGGAGAGAGAAAGTAAGTACTGAATGAAAGTAGATAGGGAAATAGAGAGGTTGAAACTCTTGGGGTAGTAGTAGTAGTTTTCTAGGGGTTGTAGTAGTAGTTCTTCTACCTTCTACTCTTGTTTTTGATCATCATCTACCACTACGATCAACCATGCCATACCATACCTTTTATAAGCCAATGCCACGCAATACCATTATCCCATTTTGTAAAGAAAAAGCTGTTCTCTATAAAGTAGAGAAAGTATGTAGCAATAGTGAATAAGCTTTATTCTAGTTTTTCTTAACCCCTTCTCTTTCATAAGACAAAAAGTCCTTGGTTGAACAAAATACCAAGTTGGTTCGAAACCTCTTTCACTATTTTATATCCAAGTGGTACTTTATCAATTCGTCCAAAAGGAGGAAAAACGAAAGTTTAGAGGGAAGATGTACAACCTCCAATGCATGATAATCCACAGATCGTTTTCAATTTCAACCTCAGAATAATACTATCTTTGTGTATGAGCTTAGCTCTATCAAAAGACATACAATACAAATCGAAGTTGTGGATGATGTTGGGAATCGGTGAGCAGATTTATATATGTAAATTCTGTACGTATAAAATCTATATGTATCAAATGTATACACTTGTAATATTCTAGCAAACCAAGTAAGTAGTAAGTCATAGATGTCAAACACTTCTGTTTGGAATTTCATATTTCTTTGCACTCACAATTCCCATCTTATCTCCCTTGAGTTACTTTTCCTTTACACAACCAACTGTATGTTCGTGAAAAGGAAGTAAGTTCGAGTGTCTGCCTAAAGGTACGCAGTTAGATTAAATCGTAGGAAAAATCCTCGTTTACATTTTACAAATGATAATATCTGCGTTTCACACTAACTACCACTATTGTTAGAAATAATATTTCCACAGGGTCGAGTGGATATTTTCAATATGTTTCTTACCAAATCCCTCCTGTCTAGATGATCTTATGGATGGTCATAGACATAAAACCACAGTGGCAATAATGCCACTAAAATATTCTATCCCACATGTTCCTCTCCCGGATTACATATTTACTTTCTTTTACACGCTTCCCTTCTCCTATTCAATTTCAAGTGGATGGTTAGATCTCGGGCTGGTTTGGCTCAAGACAAATCATGAAAAAGACCTTCAGTTATTTGAAAGAGAAAATGTTCACAGTTTTTCCCAAACGAATCAAGATTACAATTCAACTTCATGGTTGCATTACAATCAGAATTATAATCAGGGCTTATCTTTGTGTACTACTCTCTTCTACATCAAGACTCCGGTCTTGATTCCAATCCACCGAACATTTTAATGCAAGGGAGACACATAAAATGAAGAAATCTATCCTTTCTCTCCAATTGTCCTTGCTCAATTTTCTTGCTATTATTATTTGATAAGCTGTGTATATGTAATTGAAACTATGCTGACCAGATACAAAACATTTATTGAAAATACCCACCCGTGCGGATAAAGAAAAAGAATACAACTCGATTGCCTTAACTTTATTACTTCTCTGGTGCTTTGAAATCTATTTCAGTTTATTTAAAAAGTGAAATTGGGTTGAGTTTATACATGATTTGCTCATTTGTCCACTTATCATTAGGAAGTATAAGTGCTACATACATGAAAACATTTTTGAAGCTTATTGTGCACTTTTGTGTTATTTCATAATGAATTTTATAAGGCTGTGTGTATTCAAAGCTAAAATAACCATTTAGGGTTCGACCTGTGCCAATGAAATTACTTGCTTCCTTCCAATAAATCTTTATTCCTTCCTTTAACTGAAGTTGTAATGTTGAATGCATATATTTGCTACTCTATTCATAGATTTCCACTCCATCGTACAGTGAGTATTTACGTATATGCTGAGTTAAACTATACTATAAATGTTTTATACAAGGTCTTTCTTTCTATCATGAGAATAAACTCTTGAAACAGCTATATTTTCCACGAATTATGCACTAATATAGATTTATGAACTCGGAAAACGCTTAATCATAAGATAAGTAAGTAAGACAGAATTGGAATGGCAACAAAATAATACCATCTGCTAAAGTTGTTTCGTGTTGTATGAAATAACAGTAGAATATCCGATAGTTATACGAATCTTTATTTGATTCCTCTCACTAGCTAGAAAGACATAAATTTCACCGGGTTGCAAATAATATACTATATTTAATCACTTATCAAGTCAGTCTCTTACTTTGTTTAAGACAAGCTATAATACCAATCTGTGTGTTATTTGCATTCGTTTTGTATACAATATTACCGTGTATTAACAGTTGTTGGAATTCGACACTCGTCTCTGCTATGTTCTACTTATTTATCTATCTGAACTCGATGAATCTTTCGTTTAAATACTAATAATTATAACTTCTCTTCCTGAACCTAAATGCAATCCTGTCTGTTTCCTAAATCATTGTCCTACCGAATTATACCCTACTACTATAAGAAATAGAAAGTTATGGAATTTTGCACTCTGCTTTCCCTTTATTTGTACAAATTGGTATGTTAATGATATTACCGGGGGTGCAAAATCTTCGCGACCCTGCGACCGGCGGTTTCAGGCAAACCGGCCTTATTTCAGGCAAAATCGGATGGGTTTACTTTTTTTTTTTTTTTAGCTTTTTGGCTTATCAAAAAATTTCAGGCATTTTTGATTCCTGGTTTCAGGCACATTTTAAGATTTTGCACCCCCGGATATTACTAGGAATGAATTTAAGGCAAACTGACTGTTGTTCCTATCGAAGGTAGCACAACAAACGAAGCGCTTCTGAAAAATCAATAAACTTTCGAAAATCTCAGCGGATGTTCTTCGAGGTCCTCAGATATCATATAACAGAGTTCGCAGAGAATGTCAAAAGTGGGATTTTTGTAGTTAAGAAATGTTAAGAATTGACAGAGCAACAAGAGTCAATTTGCCTTGGTATGAAACACTACAGTATTATTTTACTATCCTCATATGCACGTTTTGCGCGACTTACTATAACAACATCCAGTTGATTACTTAAAAATACTATTATTAAATTATGACCTAAGGTTTGCCGTTAAAAGTTTAAGTATAACTATAGAGCATTGAAAATCTAGATTTATCCTACTGGGTGAAAGTTGGAGAAAGCGGACGTACCTGTTCCATTAGCACCGGAAGGTCTAATTTTGTTGTCGTAGGCTCCACCCAAGATGTGATCTAAAATTTGTTTCTCTCTCTGCCGGGGGTTGTCTCTTTTCTCTGCCCCACTGGAAGGAAATAATTAAGATTTTAGATTAAGCACGTCCTTTTAACTTTGCCACCAACTAGTAGAATACATAATGCAAAACCCTGTCCTATTTTATTCAAAAACTCTAATGAATGGGTTTGGTTTGTATTATGTTATCGCTTTTGTTTACCATTAAAGTTCCTTTCTCTTACTATAGAATGTCTTGCCAAATTAGACTTCCGGTAAAAAATGTTCATTACAAAAGCTTTGAAGAGATTGTATTAGTATTATATTTTGGTGTTAACAAAACTTACAAAAAGAATGAGAGAATAATATGATGAAATTAATTTTTGTTAAGAGAAAAAAAGAAAAAAAGAGATTGAAAGGATCAAATTCGTAGTATAATGCATGAGGAAAAGATTCTTTTGAAAAGTTCATTTTTTAACGGAAAAGTGTTTTCTGTTATGTTCCTTACTACAGCCTTTCATAAAAATCCTTTGTGTATAAAAATTAAAGTGATCAAATTCAATTTTTGTTTTAATTCGAGTATTTTAAAAACATATAGATGATAATTGTTCAAAACGTATTGTACGTAACGAAAACGTATGGTATTCAAAAAAATAATTTAATTTCTAATTCTATTCAAGAAATAAAATGACTTACAAGGCATACTGTGGCGAGACGACGGATTGAAGAATGAGAACGACTCCTACGAAGCAGAATGTTCTTGAGTAGGTAGCAATAGCCACAGCAGGATCCGATAGCCACCACCACATTATATTGAAAGATAAGGAGCGATCTTCTTCTCAAGATCTGAAATTGAATAAAAAGAAATGCTACAATTCATTGAATTTTTTGGAGTAAAAGCTCGTTAATCATCAACAGGATCGTTGGTATCTTTGGATCGTCATTTGTGATAATAATAATTTATATAACTTGTAGGGAAGAAAGTAGACGAAGGAAAGCAGAAGGAGCAGAGATCCTTTACCTTCAGGAATAATCTGTAGCGTATCGTGAGACCTTTATTCAATGAAATCTCAAAATCAGTGAGTTGTAAAGAATTAGTTGGTTAGAGAAGCTACAGCTTGCATGCTTTCACTTTCCCATTTCCTTTCTCTTCACTGTGGCCCTCGTGATTCTATAGCTTAGCCTAGCCTAATTGCTCCGAGTAGACTGAATAGAGAAACCCAACCAGTTACCAGTTTCGATCTTTCGATTTCCAACTCAGACCTTAGTTCACCTTTAATGTGAACGTAACATTGAATGGGTACCAATCAAACTCTTTCATATCTACCCAATGTTAAAGTGAAACAAGATCACTCCTCCCTTTTAATCTTTCCATTATATCTAACTACCCTTGGATGTGGTTCAAATTCAGTAAGCCTCATTCAACAGACTCCCCATATCTTAACCGATGCCACAACACAAGGAATGATAAATCCTTCATAGCTTCTAGTAATGCTTCAAAAAGCCGTCAATACAATCGTCATTGCCATCACCAACATCATTACTACAAGCACCAAGTTGGTTGACTCTACTCGATCATTCTTACAAACAGTTAATCATTTGTGAAACCCTAGATGAAAATGAAATCTTCCAAGGAGGCTCAACTTCCCTTTCCAAGTTATCATAATCACCTTACTTTCTACTTACTTTTCTTCTTATTCCAGTGCTCATTACTAACACGAGACTATACTTGTAACAAGCAGTACACAATCGTAATACAATTCAACAACGACTGACCCATCAGCCTATTGGACGCTAAGGGTGTGTGGATATCAATGTAACTAAATTGGCTTCCTTTCATACACTATTTAGAAAAATTGTGCCAATATCCGTACCATTTTTCCACGATGCTAGTCATAAGCATTGCCTTGTGTTTTCAGTAAGTTTGTTAGATTACACAAGGATGAGAGGCATTCTATTTCCTTGAAGGAGTCTACAATGTCCTTCTTTTACTTATACTTAGGTAATGACATAGACTTTGTAAGTAGAGGAGTAAGGAGATTTGATGGTCATTTTGATGGTGGCTGTAGGCAAAAGCTCGATCTTAATAAAAAGTAATTTAGAGTGAATTCTCTGTCCGTTCTATAACATTTTCATGAATATTGTAATATGTAATAAATTCGTCTCAAATAACAGATGGAGAAGCTGCACTTAAGGAGTTCTTCTTGTAAGTATGTACGTTTATAGTACTATTATTTAGGTACAGAACACACAGAGAAGGTTGTAGATATACTCGAAATAAAAATGTACATCTTGCATTATGTTGGTACTAGTAGCTATTTTACAGTTTTATGTGGAAAGAAAAGCTCCCTTTTCTTGATTACAGTTTTCAAGAGAAAGCTTCCCATTACCATTTCTTAAGTAGGATAGTAATAATGGACACTAACTACATTAGTACACTACCTAACCTAGACGAAATATGAAGCCAGAGAAGAGGTAGACTGTAATTTTAAGTTATCATGCAATGTAAGAGAAAAAGAAGGAAACTTATTTGCTAGACATGTACCCAGGCTAATATTTGCTCTACGTTATGATTAAATTTTTTTTAACTTTTTGAATACATTTTTTATGAAGACAAGATGCAGCTTCCTTTGCTGCTGGGTCTTAGTTTAAGGTTCTCGAACAAACAATGACAGAAGAGCGATTTCATTCCAAAAAATTTACTTTAAACAAATACCTACAGGGATGAAATATTGAAATTGATATGTTGCTGATGTTATTTTATTTATGAGAGGAGAGTATTATTGGATACTAAGTCTACGGGCCTATGTTTTTTGTAGCAGTTATGTAAGTTGCTTTTATTCAAACATGATTTTAGCAAAGGTATAAACTATATGAACTACACAGTGGTAAGCAAAATCGTGTTTTTAACAGCAAATGCAAAAGCTACTGAAAAATACATAGCAACACGAGTGATATTGACACAAGGCTAATGGATTATCAAATCAACTTTCCATTATATGTACAAATGGACACTGACACTACATTGACCGAGATTGTTCAAACTTTCAGTAATCTACCTTTAGGCACCTTTCACTTTTCTCTGGACTTGATTGCTGGGGTGTTGTTCATAAATTAGATGCAAAATGTAGTATAAAACTTGATTTATATAATAAAAATCAAAACATTGATCACTGCCCTTCATGTCAAGGAAAGCCACTGTGGTTCAGGATGGCTACTTAGGAAGGGTTTGGAGAAACGGGTGTAAAAAATTACTGTATCATCTATGACACAAAGTAAGCCACCTAAATGAGTAATTTGTGGTACCCGTATTATGAATGGGTTAGCTTGGTTATTTTCAGTACTTTAGGTTTTACCAAATTTACATCGTACATATTTTACTCCGAATGAAAATAAATTGGATAATGAAACCAGGTAGAGAAAGTAAAATTCAAAGCTGAGGGGCGTTATCCATGAGGTATAGTATATAGAATGTGAGTTACTTTTCCACTTTGAGAGAAATGTAGTTTACTGCATTTGCTGTAATATTTAATGTTGATTGGTATGTGAATTCATGATGTAGTCAATGAAGGATTAAAAACATGTACATTTATAAAATAGATTTGCTTAGAGCGAAAGCCTTTGTACAATTTTATCGCTTTCTCTTACACTAGCTGTCTAATGTCTACTTACTGAATTACACTGCCAGCTATTATGGTTGAGAAATTTCTCCAGAGATCAGTAGCAGCATCTGACTCTCTCTCTGCTTTTAAATAATCATCTCAATTCCCTTCAAGCTAAGCACGATGTACTAGTTTATTAGTGCTCAAGATGAGTCTATTTGAGCTCCTCTGTGTCCCATTCATGCCCAAAGGCTTTTTCATTAAAAATCTCTTGATTTTCGCTCTATCTCCTTCAAAAGCAAGGGTATACCAAATATCTATTATTATTATTTATAGCACTCCCATAGCCTTTTTGTTTTATTACCTCTTTCACCTGAGTGCCTATATTATTTGTGTGATGTGAGCATAGTAATTTCAGAATTATGCAAAGAAACGCCCAAGCTTACGGATGGATATTTCAGGATAAATTAAAACACAAATTAAAAAGTAAATGAGAGAAGCCCTGAGATCAGAGGGAAACTTGATGAGGTCGTCTGAATCAAATTGAAGAAGTGTAGCCCCGGACACTAATTAAAATAGGTTTCCTTTTCGTCTTTATGAAAATAATTTGAGACGATAGAATGATTCATTGATGTTTGAAACCTTCCTGTACCCTTCTAAATTATTATTCACCTTAGCTATCTGTAGCTTTTCATTGCCTTTGTTTATAATTCTTATAATAAACATATATTGTTATTAAAGGGCTATAGAACGATACCTGTTTGGCTTGAACCTTTAAAGATAACTCTTTCGTTTAACAATTTGCAAGATGTGTAATTTCTTTACAACGTGCGGGTTATAGTATAGGATCTAATGTGAGTGTGATAAAAAGTCAAGAGAAAAGCCCACAGAGTGAAAATAGCATTTAGTTTGATAAGTTTTGAAATTTATTTTTGTATTTTTGAAAAGTTTGAGTTATTACTAAATACTGAATTCTATTTTATTAACTCTGTGTTGACAAGCTACCTTATAAACTTTATTTTTAAGCCATTCAGAATTCAGGAATTTCTACCAGGCCCTTTTATAAGGAAAGTAATAAATTTAGGCCAGTTGTGAAGAGTCATGCATCCTTAAACATTTGAAAACCTCACTGAAAGTCAAAGTTGAGTTGCTGCACAGATATGAGCCTTCAAAAGACTTTAAATACTTCCCGTAGGTGATCGACGACTACATAAAGAGTCCTCAGACAGTCCAGAAATTAAATGTTTGAGTAGAGTTGAACTTTGTCAAGTGCAATGTACCCTGTATAAAAGACTAGACATGATTATCAGAAAGTTGGGAATAAACTTTTTGCCGTCACTTTTGTTCTTGTATTTACTATTCGTACAAAACGATCTGACGGGAAAACTTGATTAGTGAAAGGGACCTTTTGTGCACACACCCCATATATTCATAGGTAAACAAGATATAGATATACTTGTATTTTTTATGTAAAACTAAATTTGAATAAGAATGCTTAGGCCTAATTGCAATACCATCCCCGTCTCCTTTCTAACTATTACTATTAAGCATTATATTTTATTATAACACAAGCACATTGTATTATGTTAAATGCAGGAATCACAGTTTCACAAGACGGTACCACGACTAGAGTGTCACAAATACAATAGTACAACACACGGGAAACCTTATTTCACTAGAGAAACTCGAAAATTCTGAAACAAAAGAGCTTTCTCCTCCAAGGCATTTAAGCCTTTGTCTCTTGAGTTAAATTTTACAAAGAGTTATTTTCAGTCATTTCTCTCTAGTATCTGAACTGTCTACCTGGTTAACGTATTTCACAATTTAAACACCCTTGAATAATTGTTCTTTCCTTCTAAATTAATTTCTATTCCTTTTGTGAACAAATTGCAACTCTTTTTTTAATATATATGTAAAACAATAAAAATTATGCCGCTAAATACAGCACGGTAAATTCGATTTTGTATAAAACTAAACTTACTAACTCAATGAAAAGAAAGCTGCACATGTATGCCTTCGTAATGTTTCAGCTGAAGATTAGAATTCACTTATTTAACTTCAAAAGTGAATCCAAACCAGGTAAGTTTCATACAAAAGAAAATCTTTTGTAAAGGACCCAAGCTACTTATTTGATAGGACACTGAACACTCACTGATCTCTTTTCCTTTTAATGCGTAGACGCTTATCATTATCGTTTAACATTACTTACATACGTGTTTATTCGCTGCCTAGCACCGGAAATGGAATTACCATAACACTCCGGGGAAGAAAATCGTGTAAAAGAAATTGGAGAAATGGAAAGAGACACTATGTGAAAGTGTGCTTTTAATCGAGAGGAATCCCAAGAGTTATTAATAACTGGTGGTTGGCATTTACTTCTTAACGTTATGTAGCTCCATTTTCCAATAAATAATGTAGAATAACTTCATCCCATTCGCCAAGATTCCAAAATATTGTAATCTAGGTAGGACGGTAGGAGTCCTTACTCCGACTACTCCGTCCGGGTACGATCTACAACTACGATTCCTACCCCCCACCACTCCCACGAATAACGAACTACTTCCTCAACACGAATAGTAAAATAAAAGAACATAATACACCATACAATATTTTACATATTGTACAGATCCTTTCACTTCCACTGTTATTTCCATTCAAATTATATTATCTCATGGTGGTAGTATGTGCATTGCATGATAATGCACTAGTTGGTGTAGCGTATTTGTAACCTGTGCCTTATTTCCTTTTTTATATGATATACATATGGGAATTGGGTACAAGATAGTTTAAGAATTCATTCGAGGAGTGCAAGAAGAAGAGTTAAAATCTGTAGTCAGTAGTCACGCTTTCTCCATTCTTTCCTTGTCGATACTTCCATTTTACCATTCAAAATGAATCTGAAGAAACTAATATTTCATTCCTCGAGTTGTATAGTGGTGGTGCAAGGAAACCGAATAATATTGAGTTTATGAACGCTTCGTATATTTACCACAATTTTTCCTACCCTGGAAAGATCTTCATCATCCCCATTTCCCCATACCTTATTTCCCACAGGAACATTAACTCCGAGAATGTATATTATTTCCTACAATGTCTAATGGTGTAGGATTTCTAAACTAATATCACACCTATATTTTTATGAAACAGGAGAAATAGAGGTGCCTTTTCTCAAATCTCAAAAAATAAACTCTTCCTTTTTTATGCATCTTGTTCTGTGTAATAATATTCAACTCCTAATACCAAATACAACAACACAACTGAATAACTAGTAAATTTTCATACTTCATAACATTTGAGATGCTTCCCTTTGTTTAGTACCTATCTAGTATTTTCACTTTTACTAGCAAAAGAAAAAGAAGTAACGGCCTGTGGACATGCTATGCCAAGAAATACCTTCTATCCTTATACATAAGCCGCATCTAAGCACAAAGTGCTCTACAATGTCGATTTTAGAACCTCGACCCCAGTGAGACACAACCCACTTGTCTTCCAATTCTATCTTACACCACAAGCAAAGGAGCGACTATTCATAGTAGTAATAACTTAGACAACATTTTTAGCTATATTTATACGCATTTTACTAATGATCTTCACGACCAAAAAAATCCATGAGACTTCATAAATCTCACTCTGGAAATTTTCCTGACTTAAAGAAAGTCTCATTTTTTTCTGGAGAGGAAAGATGTGTACTGTAAGTCATTTCCAGAAATGTACCCCACACTGCGACACTTCAAGTCGTAAAATCTCATACGAATTTCTTACTTTAGTAGGTACTGAAGGGGGAGACAGAAGAGGTTCAACTGATTTTTAGTACTGAAAAATGTTCTTGAGCTGTTTATTTTTCATCGAAAAGAAATCATGATATCAAAAGGTTCTGGTGTTTGTTGTTTGTTGCTAAAGGAAAACTTGTTTGTCAGCAATTTGAGAAGAGGATACATTCATTTGTACTTGGTTGTACCTCGTGTATGCTAACACTGAGCACAAATAATATCTTATGTAAGCAGTCAATTACGTTCTTTCGAGCTCCACAACTAGAACGACTATACTTGAACAGGTTTTATATCCTGACGTATAATATTTTCCCTCAACTTTTTTATTTTCTGCCTGTGTTATATTAAAGTCTTATATATTGTTGTGTTGTCGAAGGCAAAATGAAAATTGAAGTTTCGGACTGAGAGAGAGGAGAGTGAAAGCATTTATTTCATAAAAGAAAAAGTACAAATATTAGTAGAAGATCAATTCACTCGAACGCTTACTTACTTCACAGTGTAACAGTGCATTGTACACCAAAAAGAGTCAGACACCATAGCATCGTAAAACTGACTCATACAAGTACACAGTAACGGAAGGATATAATAATCATACGATGGTAAGAAATATTCACAAGGGAGATAATTTCTATGAAATGTGGATGTGTATTTGTTGTAAAAACAGGCATAGGTAAAAGTGAGTATTGGCCACAGACAGTAGTACTTACTTTTTGCCAGACTGACTGGGTTTGCTTCTTTAGCTGTCGAGAGGGATGAGCTTTCCCTAGAGAAATCCCTAGAGAAATGTTTCTATTTTCCCAACCGACATTCAAACAGGGAAACTACTTACTAGATCTCAGGTGTTCTTTGCCTTGCCAGTTGCAACTCATTCGTTGAACTAACCTAACTTGAACCATGACAAGTAGACTTCTCAACTTTAAAAAGACTCAGAGAGAAAAAAAAATGGGTTGGAACCCTGAATTTCTTTGAGATTCTTTTAGATTCTACACAAAAACAACTTAACATTGGAAACCAGCTCAGATGCGAAAGTATGAAAGTAAAATATGGTAGAAAATATATATACTTTTAGCTGGTTTTGTATAGTTAAGACCCATGCCAGCTGCCCCTACTTCTGCTTGTGTTCCTTTGGTAGCTAACACAATTTAAAAAGAATCTCTGTGTATGTGCCTTTGTGCTTGCTAGGGTGAGCCGAGTAGTAGAGATGTTTTATTTTCATTCATTATGAAACTTCAGTCCACAATAACTAGGTAACTTTCATTCTTCCTTTCTTTTGCCCCCTGGACAGTTTCAAATTCTTATAAAATTTCAGTCAGGAAAATATACATGTCACGGATGTCAGAAAAGTTATTTCCGGGAAAAGCTACGAAGTTAGCATACAAATAATAACGTTACTCTTTATGTAAGCTGGACAGATGCACAAAGTATTTACTTCATATGTTAGATTCCCCTTGTACATAAGGTAACAAATTTCATAGGGAAGAAACTAAAGGCGACTCTTGTATAAGAACTTTCAACTTGATGAAATAATACTTTTTCTAACCTAATATTATACTTCAAACAAAACTCAGATTCGTAGAATATGAAAGGGGATTCGGTTTGAGTGGCATTTAGGTAACTAATGCAATATACATCTTTCTGTAAGATTTCGAGATGGTAAATCAGAGCATCTTCGCGCTTAAGCATTTCTCTGACTGGACGTTTTAATTACGAAACGTCTTGAAAAGTTTTTGTGACGTTTCTATATGGTATTATATTGTTTGATTTTTAAGTGTATGCCAACATTATATGCGTCTTTTACTTTTTAAATTTCAGTGGGCTTACTTTTCCATCAAACAAATTCTATATTTGTCTCGTAATTAATGAAATAAATCATTGCAAAAAATGTTTAAAATTGGAATTATTATTAAACGCCAAATTACTTGAGTTTTGAATTGTCGAGACATCTTATCGTGGGTAACTGATATTTAATGTACAAGGTAGGAGGACGAAAATACCCTTTTCATTTTTCAATAAACTCAAGCATACATTTAAAAGTAAGATTTACAAACATATATTAATACTATAATAGGAACAAAAATGATAAGGTATCGATTTCGGAACAAATATAATATGATGTAGGATAACACTGAAGATACTGGGAGTGCAAGTATTTGACTGTCCTGCTTTCAGTATCTGTACTGCGATTGACTAATATTAATAAATTCAATTCAAATCAATTCAAAGTAAACCATTAATTTGAATAAATAGCGAAGTTAAAGTAAATTAAGTGTTTTCTTTTAATGGGTAAAATGGTTGATTTGTAGATCATCCAATAATATATGAGAGTTGTGGTGAACATCTTCAATAGGACGAATTAATATTTCTCTGCATTATCATTAATTGTTGAAATATTATGTCTAATAATTAATAATCAATTATATATAATACAATATATTATTAAAATATAATGCACCGTTAGCATATTAATTATTACATATTATTATATTGTGAGTAAATAGTACATACAAGCATTTGGGGTAAGCTTCGCGCACCCTAGCCTAGCCCAGTCAATCATTTCTAATCCTAGGTGTGAAATGCACTTGTGTAAGGAATTAGCCCAACAGACATTTTATGTACAAATCAACTCAGGTGACAATTTCCCATTTAATAATAATGTGGGGGCCGTGTCTAAGTGATGCGTGATAGTTTTGATGTTATGGGTGGTGGTACTGAAGTGACTATGTTTTTGAGCAATGGCCTGGTGTATGAAGAGAAATGAATGTGACTTTAGACTTAGCAGTTTAGAAAATAACAAAGAAATAAACGGTCTTATTTATCGTGGCAAAATATAGAAACAGAGAAATAATAAAAGTAATTAGGTATTGAGTTTTAGTCAGACTGACATAGTAACGCTAAGCAATTGATCACAAGAATGATGATGAGTACAGATTTTGGACTCGTATTTATACACAAAAATATAGCTTGAAATTGAACAGGCACAAAAGATAGAAAAGTTTAGAACTTACTGGAATAAAGTAAAACAAAGATAGACGGTCGAGTCAGGTAAAACAGGATTTAGACAATGATTTACATATGATATTAAGATAATGCAAAGGACAATGACTTAAGGTACAAAAAGTAGAATTCTTACAAAATTTCAGACAACAATTAGCATAAAATCATTCTGTAGAAGAAAAATTATTTGTCACATATGCATCTAAAATTCTTAGCTAACACAAAGAAATTGACTTAAATTATCATGAGTTTATGTACATACCCAACAAATAAAGTTATTTATTATATTGTATAATATATTAATAGCTGTGCCTGATTTGGTAACAAAGCTTTGAAATTCTTTGGGAAAACCGGGACAGTCACAAAAGTACGTGGCACTCCTCTGGCAATCTGGTACGGATGGTCACCCTGAAAATGTGCGTTATAGAGTATTAAACACCTCAGACAATTACTCGTGCCTCTTCAACTGTCATCACTCATGTTCCTTTTATGAAAGTATCCCTGTCGCTATCTTTCCTATTCCTACTTATCTTGACTCCGAAAGTAAAAAGTAGAAGCCATCAGTTTGCAAACTACTAAAACCTTTGTTAGAATGAGTGAAATACATTAGGTTCACATTAATGTGTTTTACTTAGGCATCCCCTCTCATAAACATTTCTTGTTCAATCCTTTGGAAGAGGTGGCATTAATAATTCGAATGAGAAACATTTGGGAAAATGTCCCATTGAAAAGTTAAGATTATGGGATGGGTCGGGTGTCCAACACCCCGGATATCGAGCTGTTAGTTACTGTAGACTCTGCTCCAAGCACCAGTAAAACTGTATAAATAAACGGGGCTTTACAGATCCAAATGAGTTCTGGGAGTGGGGACGAATTTTGATGAGCTATTAAAGAGGCTACTTTGCACGGCTGAAGAAAAGGAGTAAAAAAGAGTGATTTGGTGAAATTTCCTCTGTGAATGGCCCTAACTTCCTGTGCACACCAAGTGCTTCCAGCTCAGTCAAGTATGACGTAAGAGACGAAGGGATGAGTTCATAGTGCATACAATTCTATACTGTCACCATCACCACAACTGACTAACTTTCACTTTCTATCCAGCATTTCATCCTCAGCTGCTCAGCTTTTCCTGATTCCCTCAAAGTCATTCCACTAGCATCTCGTTAACACCAACCATGCAAAACAATATATAGTAGAACTTCTGAACTTCATCCTAGAGTAAAATCCACCAATCCAAAAGAATTCACATCCACCAAGTACCACAGAGAAGTAACAGGATATTCAGGAGACATAAATCCCTAGTAAACTGACTGCTTTGGCAACAAACAGAAGAAGAGCTTCTCTATTCCATTATACTCAAGTTAACCAACCTACTACCTAACCAAATACACTATTCTATACATTTCTCCAACAATTCTCGTAAGTGAAAGTAACTCGAACTGCTTATTTCCTTGGTCCTATATGATTATACTCTACTTATGTTCAATTCTTGCTCTTGTTGTTACTGTTACTTTAGGGAAATTTCCCTAGGTATCGATACATCGTTGAAAATCCTGTCCGTTGTTGTTAACTCAAATAACATGGTACTAGGCAGCAGGGCAGTGTTTGACTAAACTCTACTTATAGTTAGATAAATAAGAGTGAGAGATCTTCAAGAGTTTCATCGAGCATGGAGCAAAACTTGCTTCTTTAGCGTCCCAACTTTACTTTATTGACCAACCAGACCATGTCTTAGCCATTATCGCCTCTTTTGACCACTTTATATCCCTCGTACTTACTCATAGTTTGCTACCAATCAATTCCCATCATCACGTTTCCTTCTCTTTAGTATTTCATCTTCAGTACAATGCCACTGATACTGCTTTCCAACCAGACGTAATTTTATCTTCGTACAAAGTAGTTAACATTTGTGAGTCTCAAGATGTAAGTCACAAAAAGTGGGTACGAGTCTGAACTTCAATTTTACACTCATGTAATATAGAGTTTCTGCTCTTTCTCGGATGATGGATGGGTTGGAACAGTTGGAACGAGGAAGTATATCCTCATTTTCAGGGTAGATTGAATTATCCCAGATACATATTAAACTTCATAACTCACATAAATGTATTTGGCAAGGTTAATTGGAAAGACAGGAAACATTGTCTAATTTGCTTTAGTAGTAGCAGAGCTGTTCATAAAACCGAATAACACAAATCGTCTACATGCAAAATAGAATATTATGTGAGTACCTGAAGTCTGTGCTCAGAATTTATTTAAGCCTGATTCGAAACATGCTTTACGAAATTTTTGAAATAAAAAAAGACACAGAATTTCCATTCAATCAGATACAAAACCAATGCGCATTCGAACATAATACAAGAATAGAATCATTGTGTTCAAACATCAGAAATGAAATGAAATCCATATTTACTCATTCTTCCACCCAAATGATTTCTAATTAACATTTATAATGAATTTTATAACTTTTGCAATGCTTGTGATGAATAAATTACTTAATATTCAGCAAATAAAGCCTGTTTCTTATTCGTTCTTGTACATGGGTTAATTTCTACTAAAACAGCCCTAAACCACGCACGAAGTAAGGTACTTTATAAAGATACGGAAGTCTAGGTTGAGGATTTGATACGTAAGTTGAATTCATCTTGTATCCCTCTACCAAAAAAGAAAACACTGCAAATTTATGGACCAAGAGGAGGGGAAAAGTAGGAAGGGGTCATTCGACCAAAAACTTCCCAAGTAACTCCTCTTTTTTCTTTTACTAGTTCTGCTCCGCACTCACTCTTGTTTTGCAACTCATCCCATACTGTTATATAACAAAGGCTTTCTCAATTCTAACTCTTTTTTTGTTGTTAAGGAAAGAAAAAGAGGACGGAGAAAGTGCAAGGAAGTAAGTTAAAGACATAAAGTTATAGAAGAGAAAGGCAACTCAACTTGAGAATCTTTTAGATTGGAGACTGTGACGTAAGCTATAAAGAAACTAACTATACTATGACGTCAATCGTAGGCATAAATTGTATTCAGTTCATTCCTATTTCATGTTTCAGTTGTGTTTGTAAATAGGTGTCTGTCCTCTCCTAATAGCGAGTGAGTGGCCTAAGTCTACCTTCTATAACGGAGATTAAATCACTAATCCGAAAGGCACCACGCTTCATTTGTACACCAATTAAGGACTCCCTAAGCTTCTCTACTTAGTCGAGTAAATCTACTGGAAATTGTGCACCGTCTAGATTTCTCCTCACCCTAATCAAACACAGGTACGAAAGCTAATTACAACCGTCTAATTTCCTCTTTCTCCACATGTCACATGTTTTTACAAGTAAAATACATATTTGAGATAAACTTTCCCTTTTAGAATTCACACTGTGTGATAGACTTAGCTCGATATAAGACACACGTGTAACATTTGAAAGATTGTTTTTTTTGTGGTTTCTTTCTGCAATATTGTTACAGTAGAAAGGAGTGCAGACGCCGGTTAAAAAACAATATACATATGCATAGACATGTGCTTGTGGTTTGTTCAGAGCCTCCATGGAACCATCCTGGCCATCATCAAGATCCTCATAAAATGAAGATGAGTTTGAAAGAATAAACCTTTGTTCTTTTACTTCCTACCCAGATGGTTTGTGTGTTTCCTTATCTCCGATAATATTTTTATGACGTGAGATGGGATGGAGACGATTGTCATTGACGAAAGAAAAGAACTTCCGAAAACTTAAGACGAGGAAAATACCCTTGCGTTTTTTATCATCTAGTGTCACTATTACTGTCACTTCTTCAGTGTATACAACTTAAAGCTGGAGCCTACCTATTCGTCATAAGTTTGGTTAGGGTGGCTTTCTAGAGAAAGCTATACACACTGATCTATCAAAAGCAATTGATTCTTTTCAATAAAACTTCCACAACTTCCTGTACTTTTTCCTTTCACCATCAACGCTACTACTGTGCTCTGGACTACCATTCAGTTATTACTGAAGTTTGATTACTGTGTATTGAAAGTTGGTTACACAGGAAATACATTTTTATATATTCTGTAAAGGTTTTTTTTAACAATAATAATCATTAAGTTTTTTATCTAACCTACAATATTAATGGGTACTCGTTCACTTATATCACTTATCTCTTAAAATGTAATGTGAATTCATTATTTCTTACTTTTCGTCTTTCGTAAATAAGATAATTTCATCTTATACCATCAAAATTCTCAATTTTTCTGTGCTTGGTATTTCTTCAAGCTCTACAGCATCAACTCGGATCAGGAGGGAAAGCAGGAAAGTGAGGATGGATTACCCGAGTAAAATAGCACGAGCTAGGGAAACGTGAAACAAATAATAATCATAATTCAACCATTCGGATAGAAAAGGAAACCGAAGTTGAGGTTTGTGATTATGATTTTGGTGACAGCAAAGACAACTATGATGACGATAATGATGCTTATGCAAATCGATGGGCCCTGCAATTACAATAAATTTTATTTTTGTATATAGAATGATCTTAGGTAGTTTAAATTGAAGGAAGAAATACATTTAGAAGTGAATCAATACTCGGAAAAACCCATCTGTGGGAGTAAAAGCCCGCTTACTTTCACTTGGCATGGTACTTTTGGTATATTTCTATTGTTATTTCCCCCCCAGTCCTTTCAAACATCGGACGTTTCGTCCCCCACTGTATGTCGCGCATTGCACCTACCCCTAGACCTTATGTCCCCTACAAATTACGTCCGCAAGATAAGCTGACTGAACGTCAAAGCCATGCTAGGGAAATAATTAAAATTTAAGTAGAAGTGGGATTCAGAAAATTTAATTTCCGTCAATTGAGTCTCCTGGTAACTTCTAAAGTCAATCCCTATTAAAAACAGGTTTCACTAAGTCAATGGGTAGTTAGTCTGCCGGCTCTAATTAACTGGGCACACGTCCCCCAGAAACTATTACCCTGGGCAAAACATCCATCAGAAACTACATAACCTAGGCACTAGGCCCGTCAGAACCTACGTTCCCTAGGCAATAAATCATCCATCAACTACGTCCCCTGGGGGCTATAGCTTTCAGAAATGACGTCCCCTAGGCAAAACATCCCTCAGAACCTAAGTTTCCCGGCTGGGTACTATTCCGTCAGAAACTGCGTCCCCTACACACTATTTCCCCCATTAATGACGTTCTCTGGGCACTAGAGCCGACAGAAACTACATCCTCTGGGCACTATGGCCATCAAAAACTACATCCCCTGGGCAATATGGCCATCAGAAACTACGTCCCCTAGGCAATATGGCCACCAGAAACTACGTCCCCTGGGCAATATGGCCATCAGAAACTTCGTCCCCTGGGTACTATGGCCAAAAAAAAACTACCTACATCTCCTGGGCACTATGGCCACCAGAAACTACATCTCCTGGGCACTATGGCCATCAGAAACTACGTCCCCTGGGCCCTATGGCCATCAAAAACTACATCCCCTTGGCAATATGGCCATCAGAAACTACATCCCCTGGGCAATATGGCCATCAGAAACTACGTGCTGAAGGTATTATGGCTGTCAGAAACTCCGTCCCCTGGGCCCTATGGCCATTAGAAACTACGTCTTCTTTGCACTATGGCCATCAGAAACTAAGTGTCCTTTGGCAAAACATTCCCCATAAACTGCGTTTCCTGGATACTTTATCCATCAGAAGCTGCGTTACTCTAGGCAGTATGTCCTTCAGAAATAACTTGCGTTTAGCAATACCAATCCCTAAGAAACAACGTCCCCTAGATACTATGTCCGTCAAAAACTGCGTCGTCTAGACAAAATATCCCCCAGAAAATAAGTCCCCTAGATACTATGTATTTAAGAAACTACATCCACATATACTATGTCTCCTGGGCGGAAAACAGTCTCGACGTCGACACTTCAAAGCCCTACAGTGAAAAAGATCCACAATTATAAAGATCGATATTCTAAAGTTCGACAATTTTAATAATCGACAATAAAAACTTCGACACACAAAAAGACCGACACTCAAAATGATCGACAGCCATCCGTTTATCGTTTCTCGAGCCAATTCTACCTCATAGCTTATGTTAAAAACAAGTACCAATTTTGTTGTCGATGTTTAGCTACGTCGACCTTTTTTAATGTCGATGTTTATAACGTCGATAATTTTTATATTGATCTTTAATACTGTCGAGGTAAAAGATTGTAGAAATATTTTTTGCCGAGCTTTATGTGTCGATCTATTTGACAGGACACTATGCTCGACGGAAGCTATGAACCTAATGCAATACATCCCTTATTAACTACGTCCACTGAGCACTATATCAGTCAGAAACTGCATTATTGTTAGGGAAAAACGTGACTCATAAACTACACCCCTTGGCAGTACATCCCACAGAAACTACGTCCTGCCTCTGGGCAATACATCCCCAGAAACTACGTGTCCGAGGCAAAACCTCCCCCATCAACTACGTGCCCTGGGCACTATTTCAGCCAGAAACTACGTCTCTTGGGCAGCACGTGGCTCAGAAACTAATTCCCCTAAGCAATTCATCCCTCAGAAACCACGTCATCTAGGCAAAATATCCCGCAGAAACTACTTCCCCTAGAAACTATGTCTGTCAGAAACTAAATAAGGTCTTCCCCACCTTCTGTTCACTTCATATAGAAGTGCTGCTCCGAGCTCAAAATCTAAAACCTTATGAAAACAGTAACCTTTACAATGGTATACCGAATAAGCGCATCGGTTCCAGTCTGTATATCTTAAGACTATTGGGTGTCACCTGTGAACATTTGTTTACCCATTTAGTCCTTGTTTGGGTAACCAACCACTTGGTTAGGCAAGCAGCAAGCGGCTACATGCTTACCTCGTGTAACATATAGTTTCTCAATATAGTTTCTTAAAGTGAAAAATCTAAAAACAATTCACAGGGAAAGTTACAAAAAGGCCAAGAACCGTTGGACCCGAAAATTGAAAGTGGAATAGAAAAGTATACAACCTAAAGTTATCAGTGTTATCAATTATTTGTAAAGGATGGAGACCAGGGGGTGATTTTTCACCCTACAACAGACAATGTTCCGTTCGCAGATCGGAATCTTTCTCCGCCTCTCGTATATGCATGACTACTCGCCAGCATATAACAAGTATGGGGACTATATGCTGAAAATATAAATCTGCATTGACGATGGGACGCAGTTTCGATGGGACGGACGCAGGAGAGAACGTACTGTACTATCCTATGCCAAAATAATTCATTTACAGAAAAACAATTGATATAAATTTAAGTAAATGGTAAAGTATAACAAACTTTAGCAAAAACACCCCCTTAAAAACTGCTAGGATTTGTAGAATAGTTGAAAGGTTAAGCTGTCTCCGGCTGACTGGTCTGGGTATCCAGGAAATTTGAAGGGTAAATCACCCCTAGATTTGGAATGAATTATTATCCACAGTGCAGGTAAAAAAATTAACGGGATAGTTATTTCTGCTAATTCGTTTGCCATTCAAAATCATACCATTTTACCATTACAAATTTTGCCATTATTTAAATATTACGAATAAAAATATCCTCAATTAACTGAACTCCGTAGCACATCCTTGTAGGCTTACAAGAAGTTTTAATGATACCCCGTCGTAATAATTAGCTTGTTTTTTTTCAGAAATTTAATTTTTGAATAAGTGTTCTAATTAAACTTCGAAAGGTCTTTAAAGCTAAAAAAACCGAAACCGGGACATTTTCGGGATGCCGGGAAGGGAAAAAACTTGGATATTTTCGGGACGCGGGGACAGGGTGTGAAAACTGGGGTCGGTCCCGGATTAACCGTGACGGATGCTCCCCCTTGGTGAAGAAATCTAATGTATAATTTAAACCCCAGAGTCTTAAAGTTTCGTTACTGAGGTAGTTTTAGTTCAGTAATAGTCTTTTCGTTTTTGGATATAGAAAAATAAATTGAAGTGTTTTACATCATTAAATGGAAAACAGGGTGGCCGACAATCACGAAGAAAAATCCTGGACAGTTTAACAACATCCCTTTTAAGAACAGAAATTTACATTTTAAAATTCCTTTCGGATTTGTACTCACAACTACTATCCCTACCATCGTTATGTAATGGTTTAAAATTGTTCTTTTGAAAAAATGAGTACCCTTTCCTATATTATCCAGAATAAAAGTTTTCAGAGATTCAGAGAATAAACTGTCCATAGGATTTTGAAATAGTAAATAGGATAGGCGTTATAAAGTTTTTACAGCTATATACATAATAACTAATCTGGACAATATTAATTTAAAGAATAATATTTATATGGCTAGTATATTAGGAACAATAGTATC
This sequence comes from Isotoma decorata, assembly GCA_034698605.1. Classification (NCBI taxonomy): domain Eukaryota; kingdom Metazoa; phylum Arthropoda; class Collembola; order Entomobryomorpha; family Isotomidae; genus Isotoma; species Isotoma decorata. Next base: position 84,964 of record JAQGBU010000015.1, read on the forward strand.
TAAATATAATGGAAAAAATAATAAAATAATATATTGTACATTTAATACTACATATTAATAATGAGTTCCTATATTATTGTAGTCTCCTGACGAGGAACATCTTATTGTTCGAAAGCTAGAGCGAAGAAGAAATAAATTATCCACTCGTGTAAACTCTATAAACATTAGGTTCTTCTTTAAAAATAATAGTTTTTCTTATGTGAGGTTAAGAAAAAAATCATCGTGTAGCCATGTGTAACCTAAAAGGTAAATCTAGATATGCTTTCACCCATCCTACCCTGTCCAAATGTTTACACAAGAATTGCTCGAAAACGGTAATTAATTTCACCATTAAATAAAAGAAATTTCAACTAAATCGGTTTAAAATTTATCAAAATATCGAGCAGTATTTTTTTTCATTTGTTGTGTAATCTCTATTGAAGATAATATACCTACATGAAATACAAAAGCAATGGTATCTGAGAGTGAAAATCCCAAAATCTTCTTAACTTTAATTTTTTAGTCTTTTAACAAAACACCAAATGTTATTGCAATGTGTGACACAACTGTTTTAGGAGAACGCATACGATGGCTTTTAAAAGTTCACCTAATAAGACGTTTTTCTTTTTAGGACACCCACCCCACCGCGGCGCCGGTCTCGGTCTTCGTGCTCTTAAGTTCAATATTAAGACTACATTTTAAAATGTTTATACTCCAACAATGTAAGCAGATGATTAAAGCTATTTAAATTGCTCAATAAATGTTTAGACTTTGAAAATTGAATTGTCTTAATTATGAATTCTAAACTTTTTAGTTGAAACGAGGTTGTTTGTAAACCACGTAACGCAAGAGATTGGGAAGGTGTCGGAGGGCGCGTAACGCTTCCCCATGCCCCACCATTAAGGATGTTTTGCGTTGCGGGGTGGAATGGAGTCTGAAAAAGGCAATTGTTCCGAATCCGATACATAATTTACAACAGTCCTTAAAAGTCATCATTAAGTATCTTTGTTGGAAGTTCAGTTCTTACTGTTTTTAGATGAAGTTGAATTTTAAGTATAAGTTCATAAGGTAACTTTCTCAACTTACGTCAAAATTAGTCGAGGTTGTTATAACCGTAAACTACTTAAGCGTAACGTAAAATTGTCATTAAAAACCAAGAAAAGAAATACATAGTAAAATGTCACTAGATAACTGTATTGTTGAAACACGATTTCGAACAATTGCAATGCTACTAGCCCCTCCATAGGCCCCTCCATAGGCCGGTGTCCCGGTGGGGTGGGTATCCAAAAAAGAAAAATTTATTGTTTCTTTTATTTGAAAAGCGGCTTCCCCTAGGAAAGACTTTTTCTTAAATATGTTTTTCTATTTTGCATAGTATGTGATGAGTAATAGCGACAACAATTAGGCACCATTGCTTTAATAGCAGGCATCAAACACATATACAAGTCCGATAACTTGCTGCTTGCTGCAAAGCAAAAATGTTAAAAATCAGGCTTTCATTTCATGCAAGTAAAGAGGAAATTATTGAAGAAATGTTTACCCTGTTTGCGGACTTCGAATATCATTTCGATAGGGTGCACCAAGCCCTGGTAATTAAGTGACTTCTTGACAGAAAGGGGTCAGGAAACACCCCCTCCCCAGTTTCGAACACCTATCAAAAGCCTCTCCACCGGTTTTAGAATTTGAATATAGATGGCTGAACCATGGGGGTTGGAAACTATCGCAATATATTAAAGCCCAAAGTGTGACCAAAGAACCGGGTTCGACGCTGGAGTGCCCTAAGAACAAGAGCAACGAGTGCTGGGTTCGTAAAGGAACCTCGTACGGAGAAATGCGGTACCTACACTTGACCTGTTGAAAAGCTGGGTGGACCTTCACTGAGCAGGCAAGACGGTAAAAATATTTTTACATTTTAAATGTTGTGTCCGACCTTGACATTTTTTGAGTACACCCACTAAATTATGAAGAAGAGAACCGGTTTATTAAATTCATTTTTGCTAATTGAAATTTGACATGTGGGTTACAAATTGCAATAGAAGATGAAATTCTACGTGAAATGTATTTTTTCGATTTGAAAAATCCAAGAGTTCCATTTTGAATTCATTCTGCGAGTTGACTTTGAGTTCACTGTTCTTAATTATCTTACTTGTGGGTTTTCACTGAGAAAGTTTTGGTTTTAAGCTATATTAAAGCAAAAGTTGAATTGTTTCAGAAAAACAAAAACCGGTAATGAGGTGTAATTAATTTCGATCATAAATATGCTTTTTGCCTATAACAGTTAATTGAGCGAGTTTAAAATCCGGTGGAGAGATCCTAAATTGTATTTAACGATACGCATATTATTTGGAATATAACTAAAACGAATGCTTCCAGGCATCACTAAAAGGAAAATCCAATTTCCATAGATAAAAAACACGAGACTTAAGCTTTTAGATTAGACGGTCGGAACCTTATGCCCGCAAATCAGCAAGTACAGTCTAAAATTCTTGAATATTCAGCAGTTCATCGTCCTGATTTTAACTGCCTCGCTCAGCATGTGATTATTAAAATTATCATATTATGCGAGGTCTGTATGATTTTATCATATCAAAACTGTACTTTCTTACCTTCTTGGACTTCTTACACTAATAACGATTCCAATCCAGAACCCGGCTGGAGGTCTTTCGCGTATTAAAGGCTTCACACAGGAGATAGCAAGCTCATCTTATGGGAGTGCCTATCTACGTTGGTAAAGTTTATCCTAAAATATTCAACACTAGAGAAATTAGGTGGGGACGGCTGACTGACTAGCAAAGCAATAAGTGAATGTTGTATTACTATTGCAAAACTAGTAAAGGGTGTTAGTATTTCCTGCAGACAGCTAATGGCCTGGTTATTAGTTAAATGAATCATGTAATTTTATCATGCAATTAAAATGCATTCAATTTTCGTCATTCTTTCTGTTTTTAGTCCATGAGGCATTCCATAGCGGCGTCGTTACTCGTTACTTCCAAACGGTTGTCGCCTGTTGATAACGAATGAGTCTAACTGTGTAAGACTCACCCTGATTTAAAACGATGATCTGATGTAAGGCCATCGGTCACCCCTGAGTCAGATGTATTGGGGAAAGTACAACGACCCACAAGGACAGGAACAACTGGGGGAATTAAACTGCACTGTAGACAGTATACCAAATAGTAGGAGAAAGCTGGGTGGTGTAGAGATTTTATTTCTATGTGTAAAACAGGGTCAACAAGGATGTTCCATGACAGCTAGCTAGACCGAAGTATCTATCTAATCTACTTCTCACAGACAAGTAGTTTGTTGGGTATTAGTACATGTAGAGGTTCAGTATTGAATCTAGGTATTAGTGGTCTGTGGGGAAGGTAGGAGCTTATAGTATTTAATTCTGATCTGAAGATAAGACAAAATTCTTAATATTTTGGTTACAGACTCAACTACACATTGTTTTGCTTTAAATTGAATCAGTCATTCCTAGTTCTATCCTCTTTTGATTTAGTTACATTTGAAGTAATTCATCTATCCTTTGTGAAACTTTCTATAGAGCTTAAAGTATTAATTCTGGAAGAAACAATGATAGTCATTATTAGTAGTATTACTATTATTATTGTTTTATAAGTAACAAACTTTACACGGGTTGAGAATCTAAATCTGAAATAAATAACAATAAAAATTAAAACAGAAGGATACTTTAAGACCGGAAAGTAGTTGAATCAATTGCTTTGCAATATAATAAATCGACCCTCGATTAATCAAGCAATTGTGAGACGTGAAATTTGAAGAGGTATAATATCCATTCCTAAAAACTGTTCAATGGCATTGGGCAACAAATTTAATGTCATTATAAAGGCGAAGCCAACAATGAAGTCCATCACTCGATCCAAATCGACAACTAGACGAATTAATATCCAAGACGATTTTTATGTAAAGTAAATATACGTAAAATTAAATCTTACTAAGTTTATCCCCATCAAATGACACGAAATTACATGAAATATGATTTTAATGTGACAAAATGGACCAAACAGTCAAAATGGCAATGTGAATCATCATCTAAATCATGTGGTATAGGTAATTATGACTTTGAATGACACCATTAATGTACATATTAAATAAACACGGATCGATATTAGGGTCCTGGTGTACACAAGCTTTTAAAGGGAAAGGGTCAAATACAAAGGAATTGAAATTAATTGAAATAAAATGGTTTTGTAGGCAACCATGAACAATTCAGAAAATATATTATCTGGAAATTTAAAGTTTGAAAACTATTTTTAAATCAAAGTGTAATGTAGACACTCTCGAACTAGTCAACTAAACCGTAGAACGCTGTAAGAGAAAAATTTCTAGAAAATTAAATACTTCTTACGTTAGGTAAGCCAGGAAAAGCTGGAAGTGTCCTTCTTAAGCCTGAATCGACAGTTGGATAACAACTTATTTGCAGAACTAAAAAAGCATGTATTTTATTAGTTAATGTGAGGTATTCTAAAACCTTACTTTAATACGGAAAGACTGAAATAGGCCAATAACTGTTATAGGGCGAGTTTTTTACACCACTCCAGGCTTTGACACGGGTGTTAGGTGACACTAAAACGGATTTCCAATCATGAAAGACACAACAATATAATTTTCAATTACTATATTTGTGTAACAAGGCACAGTTAAATTGCACAATTAAATCGAAGTCCAGTTCGGTGTTTTACATTTAATTTCAAACACTATTATCACGAATGGGTCAAAATCACACACATAATACTAATAACAAAATCATCAACGGATTTTCTGATACTTCTGTTTCTATCATGACAAAAACTTAACAACACAAACTTTTCTGAAATTGATTTACCAATTTGATAAGGGTGCTTAAAAAATCATTTGTAGGTTATATACAAATTGTCCTCTATATTTATTGCAAAGTAACAACATAATTACAATCTTAGTTTGTTCTGTGACACAGATATTAATCATTGGATTTATTTTATAACTTTAGTATCCTTAGATTGATACACTAAGGCTGAATCGCACAATGTATTTTTTGAGTAGGTAGTACTCTTTTTTACGATTTAAAATAGGCAGTACGAGGGTGTCAAATGGAGACAGGGATGATTGAAGATTTAGGAAATCCGCATGAACTAAAAGTTAGAAATCAACTGATTGATTGAAGAAATTTGGGATCCATATCGATGTCGTCCTGTTTAAAAAATTAAAATACATCACGTAATAAGGTATGTTTTACATCACAAAAATTTCACTTCCGCAAAGATGAAAGTGCTCAGAGGTACATCATTTGTTAGTTCGGATTTTTTTGCAATTCAGTTTTGTAGCTTGGTAGATTGTGATTTCAGTATTTGTGTCTGCTTAGTAATCCATTTTAGACGAAACATACTTATTTCAGTCGAATTTACATAGCTCACTGCAATAATAAAGCCAGACGAAGATTATGACCATTAAAAATAAATATCATCTTCGTCATCATATTTTCAGCATTGTAAGTAGAAGTTTAGAATTCCTGACAACGCATTTCTGTTTCTAACAAGATAGAATTTCATTAAAAACACGTACGATTTGCTTCTTGTAGCGGTCTTTTTTTCCCATTCACATAAAAATAAGAATTGTCATTCCCATGTAGATACAAACTAACTAGAAATGACACATACAACGAAGTTAATATTCCATAACACGAATATCTTCGATCCACCTAACATTTTTAGTTCTCAGGTCTCAGATCTGAGATAGTCATTCGACTTTTTTATGATCATCTGATAGATATCTATAAAGGTGCGGTCGTAATTCATTTTTAAAATCCAACTCCTACGCTATTCATATGAGCTTAAGCATTGAATTAGTAAAGTTCATTAGAGTGATCAAGCTGTTAAAAAATGATTGAATCTCAACGTACACATTCCCAAGCTTCATGAAAAAGGTCACAAATGCTCTTCAATTCCTTAATATTGAATTGAAATGTCAAAATTTAACAAGCTTATTATAAGTTAAACCCTGAATAAAATAAAGTAGTCCAAGCAAAAAGTTGTTAGACTGCAAAACCTCATAAAATGCAGAAGGAGAAAATCAATAAGGAGGGACTGGCAACTGGGACACTGTTTTCAGTCTTTCTAGCGGATTGAATCTCTGTTCAAGATGCAACACACGGTGCCCTGATTCTCTTAATTAATCTGTAATAACTTAAAGAAGGAGATAATCAACTCAGACTCTTCTACTCTGCATAAGAATAGTATTATCAAGGTGTACCAGCTGGGCCCTCCACATCCTAAATTTTAACCTATCCTAACCCAAACCACCCAGCAGGCCGATTCTACTCCACAAGAAGAAGATAATTTGCAAGCGGATTTCAACAATAGGGCCAAACCTCGAACATTCATGGAATGCAGGAAAATGTTTCACCACGAACCATCATCAAAGTTCTTAAGTACCTACTGAATGATGCCATCATCAAATACTTACGTAACACATAGAACTAGCACCAACCACTACTATGTCTAAAACTAGTGATTCTCATACTACCAGAATGGGATCGAGTTGAAACCAGCAAGGGAAAGGGAAGGGAAAAATACTGGATTTTCAAAAACAGAAGAGAAACGAGCACAATTTATGCATCTTTTGGCTGTGACTAGCCCCAAGACTGCATTTTACTTGGTTGTTGTGCTTATACATCTCTCTACAGGGCAATATCATCATCATGATGTAATGGGTTGCTCTATTCTCTAGTAATAAGTAGAAGCAGTACAAGGGTTGTCGTTCTAACTTGCTTCCTTGATAAAACCCTGTACCACAGAACTCCTTTCAAAAACTACACAACTAGTTCAGTTTAGGCAGTAGTGGTCTTCTTGTTTATAGCTGCTTCCATAAATTTTAAAGATATTCACTGAGTCCCAAGTCCCAACGCGACTTTCATCAAAGGCTATGCGGCAAATAGGGTGCACGCTACTTACACTTTGTACTTAAAGAAATTTAAAAAATATAACTATGCATAATCATCACATCACTGAACAAGGGTGACTATAGAAAATAGCAATCCTGCTGTTCAAAACTACCATTTCTATTCTACCAAATAGTAGAATCATGAATGAGTTCCTATTTTCGTATGCAAGGGTAATAAGCCAGCATTGCTTATACTTACAACTGTGTATGACCCTAGTGGAAATAACTCGAGGAAACACTGACTATGCGTTTGTCTTTATAAATTGGTATTGGGAACACTTCTATAGGAAAATTTTCTAGGCCACAAAACACATCCAAGTTTCAATAAAATGCCTTCCTATCAGACGCAGCATTTCATTTAGGCGATGCGATGTTCACGTTTCACTCAACCACTTTCTCTTGTTTTCTCTTTCCTATATCTCTGGGTTTCCTTTCTGTAGAAGCCAAAGATTTGTTCAAGCTACTCGGATTTTGAGGGTGTATAGATGTTTTCATATCCCGTCTAGAATGTGTCTGTCTTTCTGTCTCTGTCTGATTTGTGTCTGGTCTGAAATCCTATACACATTTCCCAACTTTCACCAAGTGCTAAAACTTCACAGAAAGAACATTATTCTCTATGTACCTGTGTGTGCAATGGCTCTCATATTCTGCTAAAGCTAATCGGATACCGTGATTACTGAATTTAATGCCTCTTCTAATTGTAAGAAACTTCTTTCCCATTATCTCAAACAACCTACAAGCATGAAATGCAACCTCCGAGTAACACTAGTCTCGTTAAGTAATCTTCCATGCTTCGAACAATGCTTGCCTGGGCGATTATTTCAGTAAACTTGGTATAGTGCGTGGACTACAACCAATTTAGAAAATGGATCAATGCCTCATAGTTTATTGTAAGAAAGAAGGGATCGAAGGCGTACTCTCTCTCTCTCTCTCTCTGTCTCTCTCCAGTGTGCAGCCGTGTTCTAACTGCCCTTCTAACATCTGAAACTCGAACTGAGGAATTTTGTATCACTTTCTCTACACAACTTTCTCGCAAATATAAATAGAATACTCGCACAGCATGCATTTGGTGGTTTCCAATAAAACAACCATTTTGTACTCACGTACTTTCCACAACTATTCAATAGGCCCTGATTGTACTCTTTTGTCCACTTCTTTGAAAAAGTGACATTGTCAAAAGTCTACTGATCCAGTCATGGGTTCAACAAAAAATAAATGACCCATCCTTCCTTCCTTTTTTTATTCTTTTTTGTAGAGTTACAAACACACATGAGAAGACACTGCGGAAGGAAGCAGCCGGACGGAAGGATGGAAATAGAGCTATGTCTCCATATATGCCCTATCCAATGTTGAAATAAAATCCCAAAAACACAGCAGCAGACAAAAAGGCCAAAAAGAATGAGAAAACATACTTTCTCTTTGCAGTTTCCTTTTTCAGTGGTTTTTAGTATCAGTCCAGTGGAGTTGAATCAATACTTGCCATTGCCATTACAATCGTTACTTTTTACATGGTGATAGTTTCCTATACTTACTAAATGTAGCAATCTTCTGCAAATCGACAATTTAAAGGTTATTACTATTAGTTTGCTCACCACACGATTTCAGACTCAGCAGGGGACAGAGGATTTGGAAGTTGAAATCGAACTACGATCAATTATTTACAATTGTTTTCAATACTGAAGGGCACAAACAAACAACCGGAACTGAGCTGAATCGAAGAATAGTTATTAGAAGTTAAGTAGGTGTTTATATATTTATAAAAGCATATGAAATTAATTGTCTCTCGGTTTCGGGTACATTCATGTGAACCAAAGATTAGTAATTACATCAGCAATGGCAAACCTTCATGGAGCAAAAATTTTCTCCATTTACTCGTTCTGTAAAGCAAGTTAAGTTGAATCTGCAATCGACTTGAATGCCACGGATGACCGATTAAAACTCTTCAACTGGACTTTATTCACAAAGATAACTGTCGCAATTAGTTGTAAACCAAAAAAGCTACATCATGAAACATGTTCTGTTTGTTGGATAGATCTAAATCCCCTATGGCTTGAAAATTTAATGTACCAAGTGTTGTGTGATGTGAACCTAACACATCGCACTTGGAAAAACATTACCTACCCACATACCACAAAAAGACCTCTATGTATGCGAAGCTTCTGAACATTTACACCCCCACTGCACTGTTAGAACTTGCATAGCAAAATGTGCTACATCTTTAAGCGTTTAATTACCCACATTTTGCACAGGGTTCAATGGTTCAAATGCACACATTCCTAACCTCCTGAAACGCAGTCACAGCTAGGAATTTATTTTCCATTTAGACCGAATGGTATTGGACTGAGAGGACCCAAAAGTATAGCAATACTATGATTTTCCTTGTGCTTTAAACAACGAACTACTCTAACCAACCAGTTTCTACATGTAGAATCGGCTGGTGCAAGTTTAACAAAAACTGTGTACTATAAATTCCTACTCCCTTTCCATTTTCGAAAACATCAAAGAGCTTCGGAGATGTCGGAATGAAACAAAACAGAAAAAATGCTGGTAGGCAGAAAAGAGATGAAACCCAGCCAAGAAAAGTACACAATAAATTCTATTAACATAAGTTTTCGTATTTGTAGCTAGCACAAAAATCTCGCCTTCTTCCATTTTTAATACGGTGAGTGGACTTGGGCTAGTTTTGAAGGCTCCAGTTTTATCTTTGCTACCACTATCTTGTACATAAAACACGCATAAGTTTAAAATGAAATTTTACAAGTTAATTAAAATTTAAAAAAGGTACTTACTGTCATAGAAGACCATGCATTTGGTCTATAACCAAATTTGCGAAAACAGAAAGGAACGATTTGAGTTAAACTTGATTTAAATACCGGGTCTATACTTGCTGGGGTACGGCGTAAGCTAAAAACATGGAATCCGATTTCTTCAACTTAATACCAATACCTCATGGAGGTTCGGTACAGTTTGGGTACCGGTAGTAATAGTGTTTCTATACACGGAAATACTGGTGCAGCCAAAAATTGGATTTGGCAATTCTTTCTTTTTTTACATCAAGTAAGCGAATAAATATCTATTACTGATGGTTTTTCAACAATATCAGTAAATGTTGACCTCTACACTACTACGTAACCATGTGAAGACCCCTACTTGTATTTTATCAAATGAAAAACTGTAAACCCAAAAGTGACAATGGATTTATAATTAGATTAGAAAACTGAAATACTGCTGTGAATGGCGCAAGGAAGACAGATGCTGGAAACAATATACTTACATCGTATTGTTTAAAATTAACTAAAATTGAAAATGTATTGAAATGAATTTGAACTGTGTTTGGATATTTTGATATTATTTTAATATTATTATTTTGATATAATTTTGATATTATTTTGATATTGTAAAATTGCAATGAAACACCATGTACTGCACAGGAAATTCCTCGAAGGGCTAATAAATCTTCTTACTACTACTACAACGACTAATACTGCTACCATCGTAGACAAACCTTTTGTTCAAATAAATAAAGTACAAATTTACAATATATGAAAATAATAAAACATTTTTTTAAAAATATTTTATAACATGTCATTTTATGAAAATGCAGTATACAAACTTTATTCTATAATGTATAAAAAATATGCAAAAGTAATTAAACGTTTTTCATTTTAAATTATGAATATATTGCAAAATAAATTGATTTAAAATAAAGCAGTATCTTCATAAACCCAGACGACTGGATTTTAGAAAGCTTTATTTTTAAAGGATGGCGAAAGTGGATTCTGGAAGTTTTTGAGCAATAATAATCTTGCACTGCTTTCTCTACTGTGGTTGAGGTTTAGAAATGCAACTGCATATAAATGTGGATGGGTGAGAAATACACAAGTATGTGCTATGGAATTTCGGTCTGAGGTTTCTTCTAGCTTTCTCTTATACCTTGGATGCATTAGCTCGGCCTACTTCTCTAAATACTTACACCTAAATATTTTGCTATATCTTAAAACCACAGTAATTCAAATGCCTTTATATATAAACATATTTAAAAGAAAAATCTCAAATGCAATTAATATGCTGACAAAAACGATTATTTTTCTTCAATCAGTTGAGTGAAATAGCTGTCAAAAAGATTGTAGATTGAAGCCACGTAAAAGGGATCAATACTAACCAGAAGATGCGAAACATAAAAAATCAGTTTGTGAATACACTTGTAAAAAAGCAATTTCGCTGAAGTCAGAATAAAGCAGGATAATGGTACCTACTATACATTTTGACTGCCTGAACTTACCCACCACGACACAATACCACTGGCTTTCACTCCCTCTCATGTCGGTCTGAGTGAAGTCTGTCTTGTACTAGTCAACTATAATGAACTGCATCATTTTATACATACTTCCTGTATACATAAATCCTAGTAGTGGTATATTATTATTACAAAGGCTAAACTTTAACCTTTGCCTATTATTTGCGATATTGCAAATTGGACAAAGTCCCTAGCTTCAACAAATCTGTCCCTTGTTGTCCATAAAAATAGATTCGAGTTCAGTCCCAGAGAAGGCTTTGACAGGCTACAACTTTCCATGCATAATATCCGATTCGTTAGCTATCACACGAAACGGTTGTCTTGTTAGGATTTTACGTTACTTATGCATGCCTTAAAAGGATTATCAAATATACTGGCTATTCAAATTATCTTGTTATTTAAATACCGTACTTTGGCTTTCTGAAATGCTATCAAGAACTGCCTACAGTTACACATATATACCATGTAATGTTACATATATGCAGATCACTTTTAAATTTCGTTTATCCCTACGCGGAAAAAGATATTTGCAGAAACGTTTATTACAAAAAGACGAAATTATGGAACAACGTTTACGTAAATTCCAAATACTCTTTCGTGAAACGTATACTGATTAAGACCACCTACAGTAGACCTTTATAAAAAAACTCCCTGTAATCAACCTTGGTTTAAACATTTACATCACTCCATTTAGTAACAACTCCGAGTTGTAGAATTTCCTCCTTAACAAATGGGTATACCTTTATATAAAAATGCTCCACTGCAATTGTTAAAGATAAAAAACATGATTATTTCGATGCGAATTCAATTGGCCTAATGTTTTTTTTAGATGTATACCTATCACAACAATTTAAGAAAATACAAACTAAACATTGCAATTCCTTTAACGTGTTTGTCCTAAATTTCATATCAAAATCGTGTGCTCTGTCTAAAAATAAAGCCACCCACAAGATAAACCAATTCCTATCTTCAGATACTTCAAAAGACTAAAGTAAAAGTATTCCAGACGATTTTTAATCCATGGTTACGTTGGTTTATTACGGAAAGGGTTTCACAAAGGAAAAATCCTCAGACATAATCATGTATTTGAATGGATTCTAAAAAAAACCTAAAAAAAACACTTTAATTAAATTGGAGCAAAAGGAAATGAGAAAGAAATCATTATTTTGAGATTAAAGAGAGATAATTGGAAACTAGAAGTGAATGAATGAAGAGAAAAGTCTGCTTTCACTTAATAAACTCGTCTAGTCTTGTTCCCAAGTCGCCCACGGAAAGGAAAGAACCTTTCATTTTATTCGTAAACACAGGAGTAGGCGTTATTTTCTAAAGTTATGTTATTCACTTGTACTCACTCTTCAGTTTCCGAGTGAGAGGAAAGGAAACTTCTCCGCTCATTAATAAAGATGTATTATTCGGTGTGACAAATTAATGGGGAACGGGTAACAGGAAACACGCATTCAAATGAATATAATAGTCCTGGGCTTTAAGTACCCGGTAAAATGATACATCCATTTATATAGTAACTAATTTGTTAAATGAATGAGTGATTGAGTAGATCAGAATTTGATTTTGTTCACGCATCTTTTTTGCTAAATTTTCATAATAGCTCATATTTTCCTGTAGACATTAACTAAATAAAATACTTAAGATTAATAATCAAACATTGGGGAAAGTAATCTGCTTACCTGTTTTGATATTGAGACAAAGAGCTAATGACGCGAAGATGAGCGACTACAGTTACACCCTGTATTTGTGAGAATTGACACATTGATGCGATACAACCGGCTTTGTTCATAAAGATGTTTACTGGGGTTCCAGTATTTAATTAAATTAAACACAGGTCGGAGAACATTTAGTGATGACGGACATCCGCAGACACTAAACTATATGCTAATAAAATGGGACTAAAACTTAAAGGGTTTTATATTAATTTTTTTGAACAGTTCGTAATGGATTTAGTCTTGTTACAGAAGTCTCAAGAGTATGTGTTGGAAAAGAATGTAAAGAATTACTGTTTACTTTTGGGGTCTAAGAAATTAGGAAGCGGCTTTTTTTTCAGACGCCGGTTGAGTTGTACTTTACACGAAAATGATGTGTGTTATCATCATGAAATAGATTGGGTCTCTCTGGTTGTCAAGTAATCAAATGTGGGTTCTCTGAGAGTTTCACTAAGCTGGAGAAATGATTGACGATTTGGAGAAAGGTTTAGAGAGGTGTAGGCGTAGCGGCATGGAATGTTTCTCTTTTCAGTAAAAGAGTGAAAGTAGTTGTAGTAGTAAAAGTAGTAGGAAAGAGTAGAACGTGATTGCAGAACTAAGTATTAGAAACGTTGAGTTTGGTCGGTGCCGGTTCAGTGTGAGTGAGCGAGTGTTGGACTAATGATGAGTGGATCGGAGTAGAACAGGACAACGGGTAAAAGGAACGAGTGAAAGTAGTGAAAATCCAGCATGAATTTTTTGTCTCGAAGCTTTAGAGTATCAGGTATGGACAAGAGGAGGGTTGTTGTACAAGTAATAAAAAGTGTATCTGAGTCTGAGTGACTTAGGTTTACTTGAGGACGTGCAACTACTCCTATTGCTCACTCTTGCTCTTGTTATGCTCAAGCAATTTCAGAAGCCAAAGAAAGATGTGCTGGAAGTAGCAGTCCTAGACGTGGTAGTAGTTGTGAAAGTTTTGGTTAGAGCATGCATGCAATTTCCAGTTCTAGACAAAATGTTCCATTGAAAGTACCCCGAACTCAGAAGGACTCTCTCTCGTCTGAGTTTTCTATTACTTAGCGAATGTATAAAGATCAGTCGTACAATGATGACGGGGCAGATGCATGATAAGTAAACCTTTTTAAGGGAAAGGGGAGGGGGTCCTTAAACAGGTCCTAAGAGGTGACACGCTTGCCTACTGCATTTTCTGCAATGCTGCTGCGCGGATAGGCTATATTGATTTTCACAACCCTAAAACCACTGAAATGGATGCAATTTTTCTATTCTCTGAACAGTCTTTCTCAAACCTTTCTTCTTGAACTATCTCATCTTATCTGTCTGTCTTATGAAAAGATTGCAAATTTTGCAATTTTGATTGATACACATGTATGCAACTTGATGAACTACCCTCATTCTTCCGTCTCTCCTTTCGGACCATTCATTTTTTAGTATTTATGTAGTTAGAATGCATCAATGAAGAAAATCGGGGTGATTTGGAATTACAATTGAGGGTTTCTTCTTACACTCAAAAACAACCCTCATGGCTGCTCTGCTGATATTACATCTGTTCGTTTGCACGTGCCTAAGTACAATGTAATGCACTTTGCCAGGGCCGTAGCGGATTCTGGGGGACCGCCCATGGTTAGGGTGACCATCGATATACAAGAAAACACTACTGGAGCCCATTTAGTAACATCAAATACCGTGTAGTAAATTTTAAAACCCCCTTTGGATTTACCCCCCCCCCCCCACTGTTACCGGCTGATGTAGGAATTGAAAATTTTTCTTCTTGAAATAATAGGCACCCCTACACTACCCCAGCGTACATCAAGCCCCCGTGCTCATCCCACAGTAGAACTTCGTCCTTTTCAAATGTCCTAAAAAATAGTTAAACTACACAACTACACAAAATTAGAGAACACTAATTTAGAGACAAAATGTCTATGCATAATAAATTAGGAATAATCATTACATAACTTATAACTTTAATAGTATGTCATGAGTAAAAGCGGTAACATTACACACGTTTGCCGTATTTCTGAAGTCCTTTTTGGTTTAAAAATTTCAATTAAAAACTGGGAAATTTTTGAGACGACGGGACCAGGTGTGAAAACCCGGGTACGCCCCGGATAAATATGGGCGGGTGGTCAAATGGTCATCCTACCCATGGTGCTGCACTTTTTATCCCTTCAACGTCAATGTTTTGTTTTAGGGCCGGGTATCTACATTCTAAACCTGGTTTCGGACATAACGGTTTGCATAGGGTGACCATCCGTCCCGGTTTACCCGGGACATTCCCGTTTTTACCCCTTGTCCCAGTTTCGGATTCGCGTCCCGGCTTTTATTTGAAGTTTTCAAACAATCATACTAACAACTAGAACTTCCATTCAGGCAAACGGGTGTTTTGTTGTCACTTCCGGTGCTGCTTATCGCATAAACTATTGAAAGGTAACATATCATCATTCCTAACATATTATCAATACAATAAGTAGGTATATTACTAATCATAATATACTGTGAATAAGTAGGTATATTACTATTCATAATATACTGTGAATAAGTATATTATTATACCTAATATACTACGCATAACTATATTATTGTTTTCCGGCTTAGTTTTTTTCTATAATGCTTTTGAGTGTTTAGTGTAACAGGATCTCTGAAAAGGGACGATTCTATTCCGGGACGACGGATGATTTAGGCAATAGCAGAGTCTCCTTTTTCAACAAAAACAGTTAGAAGTGCGGAGTATATTCAAATGGGTTTTAAAATGTAACCTACAGGGGGGATGGTTTTAAAAGGGCTAGGTGCTAAAAGTGTCCCGGTGTTTTCATCCTGATCGATGGTCACCCTAGGCCTGCACAAAATGGTCTCCACAACTTCACACTGTAATCTACACATTATGGTTCGAGGACACAATGGTCTCCAAAAAATGGTCTGGAAACTCTAATCTCGCAAATATATGCAATGCATTAGTCATCCCAATGCAAGCCACATCGCTAAAAAATTGGTTCAACAGTACCATAGGATTGATAACCTGTAGTATCGTCGAGACATATCACAATGCATTCAGTTGGCTGGATTCATGCTATGTAAACGCTCATACTAAATTGTTAGTAATTCCCTTAATTGTTCATACTCACATGTTATTGATTGAAATGACAATTTGTAAAAAAATATGTAGTACATAATTAATATTCTAGTATTTATGACTGAATTGTGATTGAAAAATGAAGAATATATTGAGAATACATGTTTTTGTCATTGACTTACCATGTGCGTCAGACCATGTTGTCTTCATACCACAATGTGGAGACCATTTTCTGGAGACGATTCTGTCATAGACCCTTAGAACCTTACATAAGATAAAACAGTGCCCTAGGCAAACGCCCTCCTGCCGTTCTAAGGTGATTAAGCGAACACAAGGCCTGTGGTTTTATAACTGGTTAACGTAAGGATCTTGAAGGACGTTTCCGTTAAAATATGAAATGTATTTAAAATTAGGCAAACGAGAGATGCACAAAAATCGCAATTCTTAAGTGTGTAAGTAAATTGATCAGTGTAGTACATAAAGATTATGCATGTTATAATTTATGATATGGAAGAAAACTTTCAATTTTGATATTTCCTTTAACAAAGTTAGAATTTTTTCTGCAAAATTTATGAGTTTCGTTCCTTTGTTCAGGAAATAATTTAAAATTTAATTTTTCTTTCACTGGTTAGCAAGTATACCATTACATTTGAAAATCAAATCCAAGCAAACAACCTGATAGGAAGTAAATTGCACATCCGTTTAGATATGGAATTACAGTGCTTATCGAATTAGAACCCCGGGGGACTAATATTTCAAATACAATTATGAGACTAGATCAGCAATATAGGAACACGGATTAGAAAGCTAAAAATAGAACAGGTGGGTCTTTTTCTGGGGGGATCCTAATTCAATGGATACGGTGGATATAATAAGATGCCCTTTTTACGCCAAGAAAGTGACGGCATGGAAGTTGCATCAGATAGCTGAAGGGAACACGAAGATGGCTGCATCCGGGAATAAATATTTAATTTTCTTCAAACTCATATGAATCAATTAGATTTCCGGTGATCTATCTTCTAACGGATATTGGGAGGATATTCAAATAGAAAGAAATAGGAATGGATATCCATTAGTAGAAATACATACATAGATTGTAATAGTGCAAACAAGAACCATACTGTAGGAATGAAGGGGCTTTCGGTTGTCTAAATGCTGAAGGCCAATAAGTGTTTTTGAATATGAAATTAGGGGAAAAATCATAAATAAGTTAAATCCTTTTCAATGTCCCAGCGTCATGTACTTACTCTAGAGCCGTGTAAACGTTCTGGATAACTGTTAGGTTAGCTAGTCTTACAAGGTATTTAATTTGTTCAGTATGGTTTAACTCACAATTAGATGGGGAAAATAATCTTACAAACGTTGATAAATGCTTTTAAAAAGTAACTTGTTAAATTCAGGAAACAAGAGTTCCATAAAACGCGATTTAGAGGTTTTCAACAATATAATGCGCACAAAAATGAATATTCAACAATGAAACTAAAAATATCCTAGGCCAAATGATTTGCCTCAAACCAAAAGGGCTGCAACACATATCCTCTATTAATAAAACTGGAGTAAGTGGACTTTGAGCACGGGAAGAAACTAAACTAAAAGAGACTTCCTTTGAGAAAGCTTATGAACCGTCTACACTGCGAAATGATTGCATCGTTTTCGTCAGAGCAGAACTTTCTCCATGGGAATTTCAACCAATGGGACGTGCTTAGGATGTGCAATGGTGGTGAGGACGGTGTAGGGGATTTCCCCTAAAAGTCTCATCTCCAGACAGTTCAACTGCACAATGCACATTTCCTCGTTGTAGCAGACTTTGTTACAATATTGCATCCCCACACAGGGAGACATCTTATTGGAGAAAGTGCGGAGTGCAAAGATTTCTTATTTTGGCTTTCACTCTTCACCTCTGTAGATCGTTCTCTTTGTCTTTGAAAAGTAAAATGCTTGCTAAAATGCTCAGGGAGACGAATTGGAAACAAGTATCTTGCATTTCAAACGAATTAATTCGTTTTATGTACAATTGGAACATAATTGAATCCTAATTTAATCTAAATGTCTATATGAAGACCGGAAAGTGAAGAATTAGAACCCCTACTAAGCCAACCTTAGACATACGGATTTGCACTTGTATAGCCATGACTCATTTGTTTTACAACACATTCCTAGCATTAAATAGTAACTTCTATCTAATTTCATTCTCATTATCGGAACATATACAATTCCTTTCGCAATTGAATTTGTTTAATTTAGCCGTAGATGTATTGATATCTCGTATACATCCGAAACCATTTATTATGCCTCTAGAGATTGTTCCCAACTTGCAAATTTTCTTCTCAATTCTCAGCCTAATTTTAATAATTTAATTAATGAAACTGGGTAACGACAAGGAGTATATTTTGGTAACACTTTAATGGGCACACTATGGTTAGGTCATCATGATGAAAAAGTAACCATTAAACCGTAATCATAAAATTTAGTAACTAATGTCTATTTTGTCTGAAGATGTTCAGACAGGACTCGTCCTTATTCATTTCCACCCAAAATTATTTCGGCCACTTCATAACTCGCAATGAGTGCTTTCAAAAATCTTCCCTTTATTGCTTGGAAGTTAATTTTCAATGCATCTGGCATCTGCAATCATAGTTTTATAGACCATAAAATTTCGGTTAATATTATAAGAGAGGTTTCAGAAATAGGGTATAATTTTCCCTGATTCAAAATTTTATATTGGGGTACTAATACTGCAAATTGTGGAAGATCCTTAAGTACCCATAGCACTTGCACCTGCACTGGGGGGGGACGCTAAAATTATAAGGGTACAAAAATACATCCCAAAATACCCTCAATAACTTCAAACTAGGCATCCGCACATCTTCAAACGGTAGAGGGTAATTTACGGCTGCACATTTGCGGTTCTACCCATTTGCGACTAAAGCTTAAGATGTAAGTCTCATTTAACCAAAACACATGCCACTCAAGTCCAAACTTTTGCTTTAAATAATATAATGGAGTAGTTTATTCCAAATGTCACGAATGGGAGAACCGTGTATTTAAAAAATCCAAAAAAAAAATCTTGTAATTTGTTTTTTAAATGGAAATACAATGTAAATTGCTAGGTTTTAGGTCTGTGTAAGTAGGCACATACACAACTAACGCAAAGCTGTCGCGTAGAAATGATATTTATATCCAATTATAGCATGCCACATGCATGCATTTTTAAGTTCTAGTATGTTACTACTGAAACAAAGAAGCTCGAAGCAACGAAGTAATCGCAATTTTATAGACATTTTAATCTGATCCCAACTGATATCAGCTATACTACTTTAAGTACTTTTAAATTTTGGATTGGAAATTCCAAACCATGAATATTTCCCTCATCAATTGTTTCCCATTCTTATAATCAGAACTGGACGATGATTTCGACGCATGTTGGCAAAAAAACTAAAAATTTTCAAAAACAATGTTACAACGTTGTTTTGAAATAAATTATTAAGCCACCCACAACTATTTTGCCCAAATTAAAGTTTATTCATTGTACCAAAGAACAACAAGTTTTAAGTTGTCTTCATCAGGCTCACAAAATGAGGGCACAATATTATAATGACTGATTAGTAGAATAAGATTGGACATGAACTTGTAATAGCTTAATTAGTTTCATTTACTATGATCGAAGGAACTACATTTACAACGTAATTTGTTTAAAAAAAAATAATGCGTAGAAATAGTATTAATACCATTGAAAAGTGTCATACCTCAAAATCTTTCAAAATAGAGTGAATCCTACAATCCGAAAACGCAATAAATAAATTCCTTTACAAAGTCCTGCAGATGAAAAAAAGGTAGTTTTTAGTTAATCGTTTTAATGGAAACGTCTATTTTCGGAATTTAAGGACTTAAAGCTTATTCTATTAAAAAAAATCATGATGCCTGCTGATTGGATTTCCAGTCCTACTTATTTACCCGCTACCCAAATGTACCAATTATCATGTCTTGTCATTCGAAAGAATTGCTAACTGGAATCTTTTATGCATACATGAATATTACGACCGTTTCTAGCAAGGGCGGAGGACCTCATGGAAGAGTGGGGCAGATTTCTGGGTATATCAAGAAACAAAATGGGTGGCCCCTTCTTAAGAGTTGGACAACATTCTAGCGATGACATCTTGTACGACTGCCTGTAATGATATTTTAACCGTTTTCTTAATAAAGAAATATTTCTATTAATACAACTCTGCAAGAGTTTTGCAAATATGGATAAGCCCTGATTCTACGTTAATATTTAAACCGATTTCCATAAAAGCATGAGCCAAATATTGAAACTAATCTTAAGTCATAACCAGCAAATTGTGAAAAAATAGCCCACTAACTGAGAAAAAGTAAGGCAAAGCAACCGATGCAACTTATGTATACCTTTCGGAACGGACATGATTGACATTAAACTTAAACACATCACCCATCCAGTCATTAAATTGTTTACATACACGATGTACTTCTGGTACAAAATGCCATCATGTAATATTTGCAATATCTCAAGCCCAAAGTAGGCTTCAATCCAACTGGAGAAATTTTAATTTTGGGCTGTTTTCAGTGCCAGTCATCAGTGAAAGATTTTCACTGAGTCAGTGCAGTGGTGTAAAGAATTAATAGAGCAAGAGAGTTACTTTGTAACCACCTACAGTGTGGTCGAAGATTCAGATTTGTAGCCCGTTTGGAACTTGTCGTTTGATCTGCCTGACTTGAGCTGAGGTGAACTGGATTTGTCTCACTCTTATAACTCCTATATCTAGGTTGTATTTCTAATGCAAAGATAAAGTATGCGTTGATACACACAAGAACTAATTACAAGCATTTAATGAAACCAGTCAAAATAAGGAATAAAAATTGATAAATTCATAGTTGATTTGGAATGTGCAATTCATGCTAGACACTCCTAGGTGAGCTGACAAAATAGGACTAAATGGTACATCTAATGCATAGAAGAAAAGAAGTTAACTGGACCCTCTGCACCTTGCACCACATCGAACTATTTTCGAACTACCGACACACAGGTCGTAAAAATTATTACGAAATTATAGGCTAATAGTTTAATAGACAAGAAAATCTAAAATACACAAAATTTACTTATTTATTCAACACAAAACTCAAAAGCCATACAATTTCTTGTTACATGTAGCAAGAAACAAATTTCAACTTAAAAGGTTATTTTGTATCGTCTTTAATTCAGAGATCAGTTACAAACAAACTAAGCACTAAACGAGGTGACTAATATCTCAATAATTACTTTTCTACAGTAATAGTAACATTCACGTCTTATCTAAGCTGTCCATTTGTCGAAACTGCAAACTGTGCAAATAGTTTGCCCTTTTGTAAGATAAGACTGATTGAACTAGCCGTTTGTGTGTTTTTGCTCGAGATTCCCAAAATTACACTTTATTTGAAGATTCTCGGCACTTTTACAAAGCAAGTAGACCTATGAAAAAAATTCAATTGAATTGTACCCTTAGGCGCAAGGAAGTCCCTGAAGATGATAAATTGGATGTTGTTGACTTTGGCTCTCCTCTACTCTCATTCATGTATTGACACTTAACCTGCCTTGTATCATTATCTCCAATAAAATGCCTTATGCAACTAAAAAGCAGTAGTTTTTAGGAAGTATTAGTTCACCTTTAAGGAATAGCATGAACAGGAATAGAGGATAATACATTCAGTAAAAAGTTAGGCAAGAAAAAGCACACAAACAAAACATAACAGTGACAACACCAGTTGAGTCAAGACAGAAGATACCCGGTATATCCTGTAAGATATTATTGGTTCGGCAAGAATCCCGGTATCGGATCGGTAGGAATAAGAAAGATGAGCAGTTGAGTTTAGTAAACTTTACCGTCGAAGAAGTGTAATGAGTCCAGAAACCAAGCAGAGTTGCTACTTACGACTTGTACAACTTTGTCTTCAACGATTTCCTTGAGTTCTAGCCTTTCTACCAATAATAGTGTCTGTTAGTGAATAGTAGCATATTGGAAATAGAAGAATTCAGTCAAGTTTCTCGTTTTATTGTAAATCTCATCATTCCTTCCCTTTAACCAAGTCAAAAGAAACTAAAGTGCAACAGCTTTTGCTCCACTTTCTCACAGCATTTTCATGTGCAAGCGAGAAAAATCAACTTGTTTATGCCAGAACAGAGAAGACAAGTGCAATCAGGCCAAGAAGCAAACAAACTTTTAAAGTGCTATATAAAATAAGCTTCATCCATCCAACAAGACAACGATCGATTTCAACAAGCTTTCTTTCGAAAGTCTTAAATGCATTGCAATTTGACGCAATTGAAAAGTTTGGGTTTCAAATAAGAGAACATTAAGTAATAGAAATACGGGCGAATCCTAACCTCGGTTGAAACGCTGATGTCAGATTCCGGAAAATCTGTAATCTAGTTCCCACTTTATTCTAGTAAGTACTGGAGGTGAAGATGTACATACATCTACCACTAATACCACACTTATAGGTTGCAAATAATAATGTTACTCTTGTAGTGGCTTCTCTGGTTAGAAATAATTTGAATTGCTTAGAAGAATGCTTAGAAGTAAAGCAGTATGTATTAAATTTGATTAAAGCCATTCCATATACAAACAAATTGCCAAATCTAATAATAATATATGCATTACGATTATTTTGCTCAAGCATACATTAGGGAACGAGAAGGCTTGTAATTTGATATAATTCAGAAAGAACTGATTTGGCACAACAGTTGATTTTGCCACTGAACATAATAACTCTGAACTATATATCACTTAACTTTGGAAAACGGAATGGTTTAGCAGAAGGGTTCAGTTTTGAAGGCAACAACTTGTACGATAACAATGGAAATTAAGACCATTGTGCCACCAAAACATGACAACTTTCTCGAATGTCAAGGACTTTCAATTCAAGGGGTAGTCCTACTACTAACAACTAGTATTCTTTATTTACGGGAATTGAATTTTAGTTTTCGTTAATGTTATACCCATAATTTTAGATTTAGTTTGTGGCCAAGTTTTGGCTACAGTTATAGATCTAAACCCCCTAAAAACACCATAGTGTTAGTTATGATCAAAGACGCTTAAGTTTTCGTTATACTGCAAACAAAAGTACACCCATACCGTAAACCTCGATTTAGAACCCCCTGCCCTGAATTATAATGCCATCCTAAATAATTCTCCATGTTAAGTGAGGAAATCAATCAAAAAAAGCAAAATACATTTAAACCTTAATAATATTAATAATAATAAGCGAAAACACGGGGCGAAGTAAAACGCTCAATTTAATAGTAAAAATCTCACAAAATGTTCATTTGAAAAGTCGAAAATCCCAAACAAACGAATGCAAGATACTCCAGACTGCGTAAAATCTAAGCCCAATTTTCCATAATGCAAAATATTAACTTTTTTTGGAATCGATATTAATATATTTGTATTAATAATATGGCAATTACCAAAACACTAAAAGAGCTACCGTTTCTCGTGATGAGCTCGTATTTTAATCAGCCATGTGTCAGACAATTTGCCCAAAACCTAGCACCCTCAGGTAAAAGTGTCCGCTTAGAAAATACAGGTTGAAAGGAGCAGTGATGGTTGCAAGTTATGACTGTATATAGAGTTAGATGTAAAAATCTAGCGAATAATCATGCAAAAGTGAGAAGCTGCAAGAGAAAGTTGAAAAGGAAAGAGAAAAGTTTTTAACTCTCGCAGCAATTTACAAAGCGCAAATTTGTATGTTGTTTGCAGCCCAAATTTCATAACTTACGATCCCCACTAATCTTGTCAAACTCCTTATTCTGAGCGGGCACCACCAGAAGCTGATTTTTGAGCCTATTTGATGACCTTAAACGTTTGTCACGACAGACGGTCTTATATAAGCCTGTAGAAGCCCCAAAATTCAAGCACTTCTAAAGAACAGTGTGTCATGGGGATTGGGCCCAATTTTTATTAGGGAAATAAAAATGGTGATGGTGGCTTATGTCAGGAATCCTGTAGTTCGGCCGCTGAGTAGGGTGTACGTACACGGAAGATGATAAATGGAGGTGCCAGAAACAATTTTTATAACTCACACAAGTCAAGTGGGCTATGTCATGTATATACTTGCATTTATTTTACAGTTATTTCTTTGCACCGTTTTTCCCAAATTCTCGGTGTTGTACTCGCAATTTTATAATAGTCCATTCTGATTTTCTACAAGTAGGCCACATTCATCCTTGTTCATTAAGCCAGCTTTTAAACTAACTTACACGATAATGACCCAAAATGTATTAACCCCATTTTGATTAATTTCTGTATACTCTTCGAAAATGCACTTCCACCCTGCCCTATTTTAATAACGGGGACTTAAGTGAGGCTATGATGATGCGAAGTATTGCGAAAAATTGTTACTAATTGTGATATTGTGAAACAAACTACAAAATTGATCCACAATTACAGTATTGGATTAGCATAAGACGAGAAGCATACTCCCATTCCAGGTATTTTACAAAATTAACAAAATGAGTTTTTCAACCAACTGACCAAAGCGTGACAAAAAATGCATTGGTCCAAGTGGCCCTGAATATTTCGCTCAAACAATTGCTTGCCCAACTGACTGCCACCCCTTTGAATTGTACGTGATGGCTCAAAACGAAATAACTATATTTATATTCAAATAACCATACTACTGTAACAGTTGTGGTTGCACCCAAATAGCCATTACATAGGGAAATTACAAAGAATGATTTTTTATTATTTTATGTTTTAAAATAAAACAAGAAACACTTTAATGTACTAACTTTGTATTGGTGATACAGCAAAATCTTAAGAGCGTAACTAATACAAATAACCTAAAATAGCTCAGAAATAAATATTGTATTAATAGACAAAAGAAACATTGCTTGTCTTTTAGCAAGTGTCGATTGTTTGCATACATTTAAATAATTCAGGAATCAAGTACAATACTTGTGCCTATACTTCGGTCATATAACAGATAAAGTCATTATTTATAAATTTTCGAGTGTACCTATGCGTGTTTTTGATTGTGTCAAATTTATTATATTCGAGTTATTGAATATTTTTGGCTATGTGGTGGGGGTGACTAATTTTAATGTCGCTCTCCCTTAATCTCCATGAACTAGGTGATAATGATAACCATTTTATTTTAGGTCTCAAGGATCATGTTCACGAGGAGAGAACTGATATTACAAAATATAATGCTCAAAATAGCAGGAGCATTCTATTATGAATGATATGTAGGTAGTGTAAGTAGTTAAAAGGTGAAGCTTCGCAATGTCAATAAAGATATAACTCTTCCAAGTGAGCTGTTAATAATGGCTTCTTGTCATATATATTACGTTTATTGTTGCAATTTGTACGGACACCTAATATAGTATAACATGCCATCAATTTATGCACTCATTGTCCAATGTCTTCATATTTATCACGACTTCAGACCTGAGTAGAGAAGAGAACTTTGCGCTTGACTATTACTGATAAGATGATATTGGACGAGCTAACAGCCAACCTAATGCAATACACTCAATTTATGTAATTTGATTGCTTTCCAAATACATAACTGCCCCTCACTGTTGATTATTTGTGTGGCTAACGTTGCGACCAAGTGGTACTTAGATAATAATGTCAATATTGAAGTTCCACAACTAAGCAATAAGCAATGAAGGTGTTAGATAGTAATACTAACCAAAAGATTCTGGACATTTTTACTTTAGCCCAGGGATACCTAAGAACCAGAAACTGAACCAACAGGTGGGTTCTGCTATAAGCATTTATTGTTATCCCCAAAATAATATCTTTTCTGGAGGGCTGCATTACACATGACAATATTGAAGATCTTAAATTCTACATGTTAAAGAACATTAAGTAAAGCTTACATGACTTCTATTGTATTAAATAATAAATAATATATTTCTATCGTAGCAAAAACAAAATAACCAGTTTCATCATGAAGTTTCGTCCGGGGTATAGGATTAAGAGAGCTAGAAAATTGATATAAAAAAGTTCGTTGTCTAAAACTTTCTCACATATCCTGGAGCATCCATTTCAGTAAGTCATGGAATTTATATTAATTTTTTCATTGTTCCGTGATGATTGATGAAGTTAAAAGTTGCTAGTTATCCATTATAGAAATTGCACAGTATATTATGCTTAGTTCATTTTATCACATTTGTTTAATGAAAATATAACTTACCACCTGCCCATTGTAATTTGATTTCCATTGATTAAAATAGATGAAATAATGGGCTTACTAGTGTTGCATACGACACTGCATCAAATTTCAAATGAAAGGAGTAGATTACATCTCTTCATGATTTTGAATTTGTAGCTTTAGTGAATTGGAGATCTGAATTCTAATTGCACATTCCATTCCTTACTTTCATTGATGCATGACATCCATTTATACACACAAATAGCATCCGTTCCCTATTATCGGTCTAAAAAGTTGAGTAAGCAAGCGGATAAGATAACTTATAATAATAAATATAATATTGAGAAGATTGTCATAGTTTCATTTGCAATTATACATACAATACTATTGGAATGAATGAAGTGTGTATGATGGAATACGTGGTCAAAGGCATAAAAAAACATGATACCTAATCAGAGAAACTTTTTTTCAGACATTCGTCATGATCACTATCACATCATAAGCGTCTTTGTCATCATTGTGGAATAAGTTCTGTTCTCGTTTAATAAAATAATTCAACAACACATGCTTACGGAGGAATGGACACACCAATAATCACCCCTGTCATTTCATTCAGTATAATTCAATTATGAAGAAATTATAAAGGGTCATTGTATCATATGTATCTTCACATTGGCAACTGCTGCACAAATGATATGGAATTCTCAGTCTACAGGTACGAAGGTTCTATACAATTCGGATTTGTGTCAGCTTTATACTCTTTATCAACTTTAATGAACTAAACTAATTTACCTGTGAAACTCGTTTTGAGACTGGACACCACTCCGTCTTCTTATTCTAATCTCCTAAAGGTTTATTCCCTTAGGTATGTTAAGTGTGATCGCAAAGTGAAGCCAATTGTGGGTGGAGTGGAGAGTGGGTTACAAAAACTGGAAAAACTTAACGCATCGTACTCGCTGAAATGAAAGATTGGAAAAATGATATTAGAGAAATTAGCTAAAAGTGTATTTATTGATATTTGAGAGCTTATAGTTTTGTGGTTGGTATTAAATTTTTTTGCTACACGAACACACTAACCCAACATTGTGAGTTTCATATCCAGCAAAACTTAATTCTAAGTTTGAAACTGCCTTCGTGTTAATTATAGCTTATTGTTGGTGCTACACAATATGAAAATATTTTTAATGCGATTAGCCCAATTTTATTAAAAGGAACGGTTTTGAACAAGGGTTAGCTTAGCAAAGAGGATTTTATTCAAGTGAAATGATATAGCTGAAGTTATACAACCACAGTTCTGTATATAGTGCCGTGATCCAACTTTAACGATTGCATTTGTCAGTATTTCTTCAGTCATTGTAAATGTGAGCATGTCGAATTGATAATAAAATAGTTTGCTTTACCTTCCAGTGTTCAGATATCATGAAAAGGGAAATTTATAAAACATTTTGCACTTTCCCCGTGTACCATGCATGAAAATAAAGTTTCATCCCATGCACGGTAGTAAAACATTTTAAGCGTCAAGTGCAGTGTCTACTATTATAGAGCAGTGTGGTAATCATATTAGTTGGGACGGTGTTGTTGGTGACCAGTTTTCATCTTTCTTACTGGACAACTCCTCATTACTCTTTGAAAGTTTTCAAGTATTTTATGATCTACTTGGTCTAGTGTACCAACTATGAAGGTTTTCCTTGCAGCCTTGTCATAACAGCAACTCAGTGAAACCTTTATCTCTCTCTCTCGACTGAGATTTATTGTCAGTGCTCACTCATCCACAGTGCAGATTTATTTGCTCTACTTGCCGACCTTATTTCTACAGAAATCAATTGAAACTGAATGATAACAGGGGGATAAAATTATAAAAGTGAGTTCCTCCTTGTATGCTTGTGTGATCACAGTGTTACTTGAGTTTTTAGAAAGCTCTACAAAAGCGACAAAGAAAGTAAGATAAGGACAAAGAGCAATGGGTGTTTTCGTGTTCTTTGCATCTTGTCATCTATGTTAGAGAGATAGGCTTTGAATAAGCCCAGTACAATAATTCCACGTTTTTAGATTTTTTATTTCCATAAGGGAAAGGTGCTCTTAAATAAAGTGGAAGAAAATTGAACACCCTGTCAGCTAAGTTTTCTTCCGAAATTAGATTTCTTGATTATTTCAGAGGAGTAAGGCTAACCTATATAACCTTCTCCTCACTAAACACTCCTTTCAATGAACAATTCAAAACTTTAGCCTCAGCTCAATCAGTATACGTGCAACCGTGCCACTACAGACTTGATGGTGTCGGTCAAGTTTACTTGCAATGCTAGTAGAGCTTTCCCCACTCTAAGAATGAACAGAAAGTATTTTGACTGCTCCCCTATTACGATTTTTTCATAAGACCAAGTTGAACATTCTACTCACGCTCCAAAACAAAATAGACTTGAGGAGTAAAACAACAAGAAAAAAAGTAAATCTGCCACCAGTTATATTTTGGAGAGCGAAGAGATATAACTGATTACTATCTGGAGAATTTGTTCCACTATAATCTTAATGATCTGAGAAAATGAATCAAGCATTTGGAACATCAACAAGTTTATTCCTCCAGCCATTGTTCATTTGGACTGTAATGATATGGATTTCAAGTGGAAATAGCCAAGCCCATCAAATAGGGGCTTTTGAAGGCCCCCATGTAATCCCATCTGAGGTGGGACATACCAGAAAAGAAGTGAAAGTTACAGTGATACTTCCTTACGACACACATTTTAAAGCATCCCTTATGAAAGTCGGCCCTGCAATTTACATGGGATTCGAAAAAGTGAAGGAGCTTCAGTTGTTACCTGATTATAAAATCCGTATTGCTTATCATGATTCCAAGTGCTCCAATACTTACGCACCTATAAAGGCAGGGGAAGCTGTCTTTTCCAAATCTGTCCATGTTTTCTTTGGACCTTCGTGTGAACTTGCTTTGGGTAAGAATTTGCAAATCTTTTCCCTTCAATTAATTTTTATTTTGTATGTGTTTTGTATTGCTGCATTTTGCAGGGAATTATTCTATTGCATTGGAAAACAATCCTGTTCTTAATTGAGCCTATGAAGCATCCTACTTATCAATTTTATTTGTCCCCTTCACACATGATTCATATTCTTGTTCGTTATGCAAATTTCCCCTCTTCTTTATCATCTTTACCCACATATAGTTTTAGGTGTTGACATTTGACGTCAAGTGTAACAGGATTTACAAAATAAATGTTGTCAAGTGTCATCATTTCATGGCCAGTTTAATGATGTAGTCGTGGATTACTTTTATACTCTGGAATAACCCTTTACACATTTAGCATTTACTTATAAACTATGAATATAGTCGTCCGAACGCTATTGAATGATATGAGGCTATAGAAGGAGATCATATCTCGTCAAAGAAGAAAATTTTGAAAAAATTATGATCAAAAGTTAGTCATGCATTTGACATCCTAACCCCAGGAAAAATCATACGATGAAGTATCTCGGTTGGGTCTAAGGTGTTTTTATGCTTGCCTTACTGAATAAGCACACTGAGAAATCAGGCAGTGCATTTGACACATGGTCTTTTAGCTCTCATCAAAATAAAATGATTTACTACAGGATTAAGCGTTGGATACTAGTCTAAGTAAGAGTTTTTTAACAACATTTATACACAAGAAGTCTACAGACTAATGTTCATGAACTTAATTTTCTTTTATCAATGTGACGTGAAGGAACTCTAAAAGAGTTTTCTAAAAAGAAAGAGCAAAAAACAGAAAATTCGAATGTTGAAAAACGATTTGCCTGAATTTTGCAACTTTGGAAAGTAAACTGAAGAGGAGTTGTACTGAAACTTTAAGTAAATTATCAAGCAACATGTATATTTATTGTGGGTACATTATTATGTGAATTGTAATCTACATCGATCTACTCCGTATATAACAGTTTGTTAGATTTCCTAAGATTATTATTATTAGAGTTTTCAACCCAAGCTATATATTTACGAGCTAAGTTATCCTTCGTGTAAAATGTTCGTATTTCAGTGTGGACACAAATCACGCCTTTTGGCCCCATGAGGATTTTCATATAGAGATCTGAAGGTTGAACAGCTAAAACCATAACACAAATTATTTTTAGTGGCTCACCAGCAGTTTTACGGCCACTCATCTGTCCGAAATTACTGCAACTTTGTCTTGCATCACCTTTCAACACTTTAATACCTATCTGAGCTTTCAAACTTTCAATTCCGATGATGCCTTTGATCTATAGTATTTTAGCTCTTATGATCTGAAATGCCAGTGCTTTAGCTTGAGCAAAAACTTTCGACGCCAGTTTCAATTCTCATTCATATAATATTAACTTCCCATCTGTTACGAATTGGGTATGGGTGGTTAGTTTTTTCATTTGGCTTTTAATAGTTTATGTGCATTGAAAAAAAATATGAAAAAAGTCTTTGGTTTTTTATATTCCTAATATTATTAGGATTCATTGGTTAAAGCAACTTTCGTTTTACATGATATTACGATAGGATAACTCCGACCCGACAATAATGGCAGTGAAGAAAAATATGCATTTTCACATGAAGCGTGATACCATTGCATAATATCCTCACGCTTTATTATTGATGGTATATACATGACTTTTCCAAATGGGTTCACTTTTCACTCATCAGTCTTGCCAGTTTGCTTTTGTAAACGATTTTATAAGCTGATTAAGCATTTCTCGTGGCTTTCTAGAATGTTAAACTAAGCCTTAGGTAATTTGCAATTTAGCAATGGCGAATGTGTTAAAGTTGCCAGCCTCTTTGGAGGTAAGCAAGATAAATGTTTATGCAAGTGTCCTGTAAATACCTCTATTCATGTTCAAAAGTATAAATCTTATCGTATCTTCGTTTGCCGGAAGTTGGAATATTTAGCTTTGAATTGATGCTTCGCTCTAGCTGTATAGGAAAGTAAGGCATATTAAGAATATGTTTCATTTCTCAACTTCCATAGACTAGACAAACCAGCTACCGCTTTCGCAATTTAGACGTGTTACATAAACCATCAAATCTCGGGTGATACACACATTGTAACATAAAGCTCCTTTATAAACTTAAAAAGCAACTCGATCTTTGTAAATTCAGGTTTTGTCGTTGTTTGTGTATTGTAAAGTATCATTTTCGGCTTACCTCACTTTACATGTTCCTTCCTATTAATGAGATATTGCCATAGTCACTTCGGATTAGATCGTTTCGTTTCTATGATATGAAACTCGATTTACCTGAAACATAGAGTTAAAGCCTGAATTGCGTCATAATGCTATTAATGAAGTCACCTGAACTTTGGGGTATATTTACGCTTTGTGCAATATTTTACCTTCCTTTCGATGAAGTATCTCAGTTTTTTCTTTTCATGGATTGGCACATTGAAATTATAACGCGGCCTTTGCTTTTTACTATTCACAAGAGGTTACCAAAAGTATGCTTAAAATGTTGCATAATCATCGGAGCTTAAACTAGAATTAGAACAGGGACAAATTTAATAATAATTAATAATAATAATAAGAGCACACCTTTGTAACGAACGCCAAAGCTTTGTAAAAGAAACCAAGTGGATAGAGTATTTATTTAGTAGTTAGTAGTTGTATCGCATTGGGTAGTATTCGGAAATCGTCTTGGCAGGTGGAAAATTGCATCATATGAAAACGCAATAAGTTAGAGCAATGATGTTTTGGTTAAGAAATAATTTGAAGTTAATAAATAACATCCGGGAGCGATAATTGGGTTAGAGTCGGATCATTTGGTAACATCTCTGTTGGTTAATTAGGAGAAAATAGTACAATGCGTGGGTGAATTTCCTTTTTAAAGTTGTTAAATGTTTTGGCAGTATATTGATAAAAGTTAATGGAATTAATGATACCGAGTATTCAATCAAATTGCAAGATTCGGGTCCATCGGGTCAGTGCAGTGCAGTGGCTTGATATTTCATAGTAATATGTATATTGCAGTCTCTTTGCAAGTAATATTGTCAATACCAACAGTTTTAGATGTATTTATTTGCAGTCAGTACTCGTCGCAAAATGAAAGAAATGAAAAATATTCTTATGTTTTGCTTGGAAGTAGAACCCTGAGAAGGCTCAAGCTCTTTAAAGATTTGGACAATTTCTACTCTAATGTTTTAATGTTTTCATTATGTTATTGTTAAGCAAAAACCAGAACGTTCCTTCATAAACTATTACAATTTTTTGTTCTCTGGTTTCCGAAAAAACACGCATACTCAATTAGGTACTGCACTGTAAGCTTTAAATTGGAAATCCTCACAAAATAACTTCTTACCAACAGTCCGCCTAATAGTTAATTCTCCTAAATTCAAAACACCGCTTGCTGCAGGTTGTATGACCAATTTGGCTCATCAAGGAACTCAACCTTCTGGTTATCACCTCCAACTCATACCAAATTTTTAATAAATTCAACTACCTTTTGGCAGTGCAGTAATTTTATGACTAATATTTTCCCAGTTCAGGCTCAGTTTAATACTGGCTTATTTGTTGCATATTTTTAAGCCGCAAATGCCATTTATCGTAGGCATAATTTTCGGGAAGCTTATTTTCGGAGGAATACATGTGTTGAAATTCTACTCAATATGATAGCAGCATACGCCTCGTGGAATATTATTTTTCTGGGTAAAGACACATTATGAATTTTTATGAGAACAATTTTAAGGGCATACAGACCTTTGTAAATAGAGTCGGATTCGACAGTACAGGTTACGGTTGTTGAAAATCCCATTTCACATGAGGCGCATTTTATCTGTTTGGTCGGCAGAAAATTTCATATGATGAAATTAAAGCTTACTCCTATTTGGTTTACATAAAATTCCTTTTTGCTTCATGCTTGGAATATGCCCTTCAGATTACCTCGATTTATTTATTCTTAGCGTTATGTTACCTTGAATCTTATTCCTCACTTCAAAAAATAACCAAAAAGATCCAGAATGAAATTGTCTGTCCCAAGCTTACACTTGAACTAAGGATAAATTGTTGGATTCCCATGAGTGGACACAACTCTGTGAGATTTGAACATTTATTGAATTACTTTAAGCTAAAAATAGTTTGGAAATCCAATAAAAAATCCTAAAGATTGAAGATAATTTTTGAAAAAGGGTTAAACTTACAATAATACGTAACAGGCAGATATAATAAAACAGTTTCCACGCTCAAGTAGTATAATGCATTTGATCCCATCTACTATAATAAAAGCATGAAATATATGAATACAGAAACCAATTGAAGACGTACTGAATCAAAATAGCATTCTTGTACTTTTCTTTCGATTTGAATCTTTATATTAAATTGAAACATCATTTCTATTTCTATTAGTTCTTCAGAAGTTGCATGAACGCGAAATCCGACTGCCACCACGAAACACAACAGAACAAAACGAATCAAACGGTGAATTCGTTTGATTCAGCAAAATTATTACACAATGAAAAGCTTTTAGATATTTCCTTTTAAACTAAAAAGGAAGAATGAAATGTTGGAAGGCAAGTGAAGAGATTTTTAAATAGGCCAAGTTTAACCATTTAAATACAAATTATTGTGCTACATGTTTTTGGACTTAATGCCACGAATACTGCTCATTGTATCGTTTTTCAGCTTACGACCTTCTACTTCTGCTACATTTGACAAGTTACTCCCTTCGTTCAGTGGGGGTTTTATTTGGGCTGATAAATAAGAAAGAATATTAAACTCCATTCCTTATATGTATATTTTGGGAAAACTGGATTGACAACCGTATCACGGGTTCCTAATAAAATTGAAATGGTAGAAAATCTCTTTTAAACTCTCTAACAAGACCTACGAGAGAATCTACTTGCCTTATTTATTTCTTTTCCTATTCAAACAGAAAAAGGAAAGTCCTTGCGGGTTTTTTTCAGCTTTTGTAAATTTCCTTGAGAATTGAGACGTCTGGTCCAATGTGTGGAATGAGCAGTAATTTACAATATAATAATGGTGTAAAACTTGTGTCAAAGTTTTCGGACGTGAATTTATTTTGTACTATTACTAAGATCTAACTAAAGTATCTGCGTGAGTTCGGCATTCCTTTTTGTCCTTTCAAAAAAGTTACTTCCATATCTTGTCCACACTGAAAATTGTTGAACAAGAAAAACTTTTCTTTGCATAACTTTCTTTTAGGATTGACCATCTATAAAGAAAGAAATACGATTCATTTCCTTTGCTGTGTGCATGCCCTTTGTACCTTAATTTCCTCGAGCTATTCTTTGAAATAGAAGAATACTTAGGACAATTGGCTCAATTTTTTTAAGCGTGTGAGCAAGATTAGATTTTTTTAAAGATGGAATTTTACAAAACTGTGGTATTCACTAAAATTTTTCGTTGCTAATGCTCTGATTGAAATTGATGTAGCAGAATTTAAAAAAAAATCGTTCTCCATTAATTAATCAAAAATTATGAATAGGAAAATTGTACTCAACCAGTGCGCTCCAGAGCTGTGTAGTACACGAATACACTTGAGGCTTCGAAGGACCCAATCTCTAAATCACAACTCAATACTGCAGTCTATTTTTACAAAACTTCGTTTTTGATACCTGACTAACCAAAAAATGCATTTGTTAAGTAGGAATTTATACCAATACAAGAAGAACTTCCCTTAAGTTTCCATAAGCAGAATCTTACAAAGTTGGTGTCTATTCACATGGTAATAAACAAGGAAGAATGGGATGGAACTATGTTCCTTTGTTCTTTACTACTTCAACATGAAAAAATTTCTGGTTTGTAAATGCCCAATTTGACAATTTAAAATGTCAGGTTACGGAATTTGGTTATTAAATTATCAAACGAAAAATTCGTCCTTGCCTCAAAATGAGCATTTGACAGAAAGACATCTGGGCATCTTTACCCAGGAATTATTTTTGGGCTATATTTCATGAATTGGGACTGCGTTTTATGTAATACGGTATATTGCATCGGGCTAAAAAAGGAAAAAGAAAAATGATTGACAAGCAGACACCAAACTATTGAAAATTACTTCCAACTATTAAGAGGAAATAGAAATTAAATTTTGCGTTCTATTTAAAGTTCTGGGTTTGAATATCTATCAAATAAAATTAATTAATTTTGTTTGCTGTTCTAGCGCCAGTGGCAAGATCTCTAAAATTCTGGAATATACCTTTGCTTACTGCCGGAGCCTTGACATTTGACTACCAAGAACCAAAAACAACTAATGGAACGGAATACTTTTTGACAACTCGGACAGGCTTTGGCTTCAAAGAAATGGTGGAATTCATCCTCAGCTACTTTCAAAGGTTAATCCCTTTTTGTTATGTTATTACGTAATACCTTAAACTCTGCTCGTCTCCTAACGTCCTAAGTCCTAACCATATTTCACATAAATTATCCTGAATTCCGCTTTTCATGTTTTATCAATGGAACCCAGTCTATTTATTTATAAAATGATTCAGGAGAAAATTGTTTTAAAATGCCAATTAACTAACCCCTTTTTAGTTAGACCAAAAGCTAATTTATTTTCACTCTCATTTGTTTTAATAAGTTTGCTTTTACATTTTAGATTCAGTTGGAAGAAAGTAATGTTAGTTTATGAGAAAGACGATTTGGATGAAGTGTCTGGACCGCAAACATGTAAAATGTTCATGTCCACTTTTGTCGAGTCTATGAAGGAAAAGAATTGGCCTTACGGGAACTTTGATCTGAAGACAAATAACGTTAATGCCACAATCAAAGAGAATTTAGCCAAACAACTTGGTCTCAAGTACTCAGGTAAGAATGATGACTCAATTATGTTGGCTTTTATGTACTTTGCCTACAATCTCATTTATTATTTAGTCTCATGTTGTGAAGAGAACTGTGAAGGCATTGGCTATGAACATCAATTAGTATTTCATACTCAAGCAAGGACTAAATACAGATAAATTGCATAAAGTTTGACAACATCCAAACACCATATTATGAATAATGGTAAAGACTGTAAATGAATTTAAGAACCTCTAAAGCAAAGGAGCTCCGGAAAACTGAAATGCATTACATCTGTGGACATAATCCTAAGAACATTATATGTGATGACAATGACACTTATGCCTTGTGTATGTTGATGTACTGTAGAAATGCTTTAGATTTTAGATACTAAGAACTAGCTCACTAATCACCTAATATTAACCTAATTTTTATACTTTGGATTTGATTACATGAGAATAATAATAATAATAATAATAATATTTGCTTTATATGATACTGCATTTTATCAGTTTTTTTTCGTAGTTCTGACATTAAAGTTGACTTTTCGATAAGCTGTTATCAATATATCTATTCGTTTCAAATAATCTTTCGTCTTAATTTGCCTCTTTGTTTTTTGCATTACAATAATCTTGCAAGGCTATGCAAAATTTCTACATACGAAGCAATTTTTGTCTTTCTCATTATATGCCACTTCTAGTCAAAGAAAATTCAAGTAACACGTTAACTTCTGACAATGCTTTGAAATTTAATTGTTTAAATTGAATGCTGCTGCTTAATATTTTTGTGTAAAAATTACATGCTTTTCGGGAAATTTTCTAAAATTCGCTGCTTACTTCAATGGCAATTTCCGGTAATGTTGACTTAAGCGTTAAAAGAATTCCAGATGAAAATTGCGTTTACAAACTAATTACCCAGGTAAAAGTAACTCAAATGCCAAGATAAAAAATCTTTTCCCAGATGCTCTGAATCATTTATTAGTTCTATTTTATTTTATTTTTTTCTCTAGCAATATTGGAATAGAATAGTAATAAAATAACAGCAATTTTATGAAATCAGTTCATTTTAATTACAGCAGACGAAACTTTGTGTCAATAACTTTTTACAATAGGAATCTTTAATATCGTCAGTAGGATGTTGTATCCAAAGTGCATTCTAGATTTGGGCATATTTATTTTTTTATTTACTTCTTACAAAGAGACGACCCACTTTGTGGGAACTTACGTCTCAGGGTTTACATCTTGTTCAATAATTTTAAAATTTTTACATATAATATGATTGTCATATTGTCCGTTATTTAATTACATACCAATGTGTTACATTTAAAATACTGAAAAAAAAGAGTTTCGCAAATTTATAAGTATAAGGTCAGTATTTGTAATAATAACTTAATCATCTTCTTCAGATAGGATAAGTAAAGCTGAATCTATGCATGAGTAGTTACAGATGTTTTCATTACTTTGTTCATGTTCAGCAGTTTGGATATCCAGTAGGTGTTTCTTTGCCTTTTGTTTGAAGATGTTAAAGTTAGGACTTTGTTGGATGTCCTCTGGTAAGTCTAGCCATGCTTGACTACCTGCATATTGAAATGATTTTTTTCCCATTGTTGTATTACATTTAATATGTGGTTGTTTATAACTTCTTCCTCTTGTGTTTCTATAGGGTTCATTTTCAAGATTAAGGTAATTTTCAAAGTATACAGGGCTAATACCTACTTTAATTTTGAAGGCAAGCTTAACTAATTCATATTTATATTGATGTTTAGAATACAGCCATTTAAGTTCTTTAGTCATAATCATTGAGGTTGGTTCATACTTCATTAAACCATATATAAATCTTACACATTTCCTTAGTATTTTGTCTATCATATCAAAATTTCTCTTTGTATTTAACCAAGTTATCATACAGTATAGGCATAGGTAAAAAAATCTGGAAGTTTGACTTGCCACCATCCAATTACATGTGGTCACTAGTCAATGCTATAATTACATATTTTACGTAATTCCAAAATGTTGCTTTAGCACATTTGAAAGTGGCCCATAAATCCTGTATGTTTCATATTTCTAAAAACAGTGTATAGATAGAATTTTGATGCCTTTAGGAATATTAGGAAACAAAGGAGCAAATTTAAAGAGCATGTATATAGTTATTTAGTAAGTGTTGTCGTCCACTTAAATTCAATGTTAACGATGAATGACACGATGACAGTGACAGCTTAATAACTTGTAAAAGTGACACCTTTCAGCTTTGCTTACTGCTTAAGAGTAAAATAAAAATTATGGTCCATTGAAATTCTACCTTCTACTGTATGTGGTTTGCCAAAACAAAATAATTGATGGGAAAAATTGAGTAGTGCCATTTACTCGATTGCAGCAAAAGATAAACATGCTAAATGACATTGACTTTGTTTTCAGCTTTTTTTGTCTAATTGGTAACATCCAATAAGTAATTGATTATCAACTGCGTGAAAGCAATTTAGCTACTGCACAAGCACAAGACTATAGTTGGAATGTTTACTTACTTTTTGAAACATCAAATTCGTAGTTGCAATAACTGACAAAGTGAAAGAATTAAAACAAGTTTTACTTTTAATGTCACTTGAACTGGAAGAATTGCCTATTTGGTAAATATTTATAGTCAGAATCTATTACTGGGGATGTGAGTTATGAAAAGCCAACTACCGTAAAAATCGAATTCTCATCCGGAATGTGTCCCCTTAGTACTTACAGTTATTTTCAACAAGTACATTCTCTTACTTCACATGCATAGAAGCATACATGTTTAAATAATATTAGCCTTATTAAAAAAAAAGTTCCGGAAAATTTTTAAAAAAATATAGGTAAAACATTATTTTTTAAGATTTCTTTATACTATTCCCATTGAAATAATAGTCCACAGCAGTATACCTCTAAGAACGTAGCCCTGTATTTGCTAAAAGGTTCAAGCAATGTACAATTTATGCTCATATGAATCTTATTATTGCCGTTTTTCAGTACTTGCAGTGCTTGCTTTTCCTTAATTTAAAAGGAATGAGTAGAACTTTCTTCTTAAATCTAAAAGCTAAACACACTAAGCCATTCTTAATTAATATTCTTAATTCTAAGAATTATTTAGTAAATTTTCCATCAAATAAATATAGTACAACTAGGGGTCGCAATCCGATCCGATCCGCTCCGTTCGGATAAACTTTTTCAATCCGATCGGATTTCCCAGCACCTCCGG